>ML094028.1:0-10129 GCA_003697995.1 Taxidea taxus jeffersonii
CCCCCCCCCCCCCCAATTCCACATGAGTGAAATCATAGGGTAGTTGTCTTTCTCTGACTTATTTCACTTGGATTGTACTTTCCAGCTCCATCCATGTTGTTGAAAATAACAAGACATCATTCTTTTTGTGGCTGAATAATATTTTGTGGTGTATGTGTGTATATTTGTTTGTATATATTTGTATATATATTGTATATATTTGTGGTGTGTGTGTGTATGTGTGTGTGTGTGTGTGGTATCTTCTTTATCCATTCATCCAGCGATGAATTCTGTCCACATTGTCGCCAACACTGGTTGTTTCTTGTGTTTGGATTTTAGCCATTTTGGTCAGGTGTGAGGTAATATCTTATTTATAGTTTTTATTTGCCTTTCCCTGATGATCAGTGATTTTTAAAATTGGATTATTGGGGGTTTGGGTGTTGAATTGTATAAGGTTTTTTTTTTAATTTTTTTAATTTAAGCTTTTTTTATTTAAACATATAATGTAACCCCACCACCCTCTTGTATAAGGTTTTTAAATACATTTTGGATATTAACCCATTTTCTGATAATTCAATTGCAAATATCTTCTCCCATACAGCAGTTTGTCTTTCCAAGTTTTCTTCACTATTTCTTTCATTGTGCAGAAGCTTTTCATTTTGATGTAGTCCTGATAGTTTATTTTTGCTCTTTCCCAAAATGCTTACCTACCAAAATGTTACTTCAGGAAACATTTCTCAAAAATTGTTGCTGCTGTTGTGCTCTCCTCCAGGATTTTTATGGTTTCAGGTCTCACACTTAGGTCTTTCTTCCATTTTGAGTTTTTGTATATGGTATAACAGTGTGGTCCTTTTTCATTCCTTTGCCTGTAGCTGTCCAGTTTTCCCATCGCCATTTGTTGAAGAGACTTTTTTTCCCATTATATATTCTTGCCTCCCTTTTTGAAGCTTAACTGACCGTATCATCATGGGTTTATTTGTGGGTGATCTATTCTGCTCTATCGATAATGTATATATTTAAGTGCCAGTACTATGCTGTTTTGATCACTACAGCTTTGATGTAGAACTTGAAGTGTGGAACTGTGATACCTCCAGTTTTTTTCTTTCTCAAGATTCTTTGGAATTGAGGGTCTTTTGTGGTTCCCTACATATTTTAGGGTTGTTTGTTCTCGCTCTGTGACAAAGGCTATTGGTATTTTTTTTTTTAAGATTTTATCTATTTATTTGACAGGCAGAGATCACAAGTAGGCAAAGAGGCAGGCAGAGAGAGAGGCGGAAGCAGGCTCCCCACTGAGCAGAGAGCCTGATGCGGGGCTCGATCCCAGGACCCTGAGATCATGACCTGAGCCGAAGGCAGAGGCTTTAACCCACTGAGCCACCCAGGCGTTCCAGCTATTGGTAGTTTGATAGGGATTGAGTTCAACCTATAGATTGCTTTAGGTAGTATGGAACATTTAAAATGTTGTTCTTCCAGTCCATGAGCATGGCTTGTCTTCCATTTCTTTATGTTGTCTTTAATTTCTTTCATCAGTGTTTTATAGTTTTTAGAGTATAGGTCTTTCAATTCTTGGCTTAAGTTTATTCTTCATAATTATTTTTGTTGTACTTATAAGTGGGACTCTCTTCTTAATATCTCTTTCTGCTGCTTCATTATTCATGTAGAGAAATGCAACACATTTCTGTTCTTATGCATTGGTTTTGTATCCTGTGCCTTTACTGAATTTGTGTAACAATTATAGTATTTTTTTGGGGGGGAGTCTTTTGGTTTTTTTAGATATGGTATTATATCATCTGCAAATGGTGAAAGTTTTACACCTTTCTTACTGATTTGGATGCCTTTTATTTTTATTTTTTTCCTTTGTGTTGTCTGATTGCTGTGGCCAGGACTTCCAGTACCATGTTGAAAATAAGTGGAGAGAGTGGACATCCCTGTCTTCTTCCTGACCTTTGGGAAAAAAGCTCTCAATTTTTCCCCATTCAGTATTATGTTCCCTCTATGTTTTTTATATAAGGCTTGTATTATGTTGAGGTATGTTCCATCTAAATCTACTTTGTTGAGGGTTTTTATAATGAATGGATGTTGTACTTTGTCAAATGCTTTTTCTCTATTTCTATTGAAATAATCATATGGTTTTTATCCTTCTGTCTTATTGCTGTGATGTGTCACATTGATTGACTTCTGAATATCGAACCACTCTTGCAATCTGGGAATAAATCCTTCTTGATTGTGGCAAATATTTTTTTTAATGGTTTATTTATTTACTTTAGAGAGAACCTTCATGAGCATGAGGGGTAGAGGGAGATTGAGAGAGGATCTGAAGCAGACTCTGCTGAGTGTGGATCTTCATGTGGGGCTCCATCTCACAACCCTGAGATCATGACCTGATCCCAAACCAAGAATCAGATGTTTAACTGACTGTAACACCAGGCATCACAGTGAATGATTTTTTTTTAAATATACTGTTGGATTCAGTTTGTTTGTATTTTGTTGAGGATTTTTGTACTGTGTTTTTCAGAAATATTGACCTATAGTTACCGCGTTTTCTTTTTTTTTTTTTTTAAGTGAACTGTACTGCCTAACATAGGGCTTGAACTCCCCACCCTGAGGGTGAGAGTTGCTTACTCTCCTGACAGCCAGCCAGTCCCCCTATGCAATTGTCTTTCATTGTAGCATCTTTATATGATTTGGTATCAGGGTAAAGATGACATGATAGAATGAATTTGGAAGGTTTCCTTCCTCTTCTATTTTTTGGAATAGTTTGAGAAGAAAAGGTATTACCTCTTCTTTAAATGTTTGGTAGAATTGACTTGTGACGCCATTTGGTCGTGGAATTTTGTTTCTTGGGAGCTGTTTGAAAACTGATTCAGTTTCATTGCTGGTCATCATCAGTCTGCTCAGAGTTTCTGTTTCTTCCTGCTTCAACTTTAGAAGGTTATATAACATTTCTAGTAATTTGTTTATTTCTTCTAGCTTGTCCAGTTTGTTGACATGTAATTTTTTGTAGTATTCTCTCACAGTCCTTTGTATTCCTGTGGTGTTGGTTGTTATTTCTCCTCCTCATTTGTGATTTTGTTTGAGTTTTCTCTCTCTTTCTTTCTTTATTTGTAAAATGAGTCTGGCTAGAGGAATGCCTGGATGGCTCAGTCAGTTAAGTGTCTGCCTTCGGCTCAGGTCATGATCTCAGGTCCTGGGATTGAGTCCTGTGTCAGACTCCTTGCTCAGTGGGGAGCCTTCTTCCCCCTCTGCCTGCTGCTCCCCCTCTTTGTGTCCTCTCTCTCACAAATAAATAAATAAGGTCTTAACAACAACAACAACAAAATGTGTAACGGAGATTGGCTTGAGGTTTATGAATTTTAATCTTTTCAAAGAACCAGCTCTTGGATTCATTGATTTGTTCTATTGGTTTTAAAAATTTGTATATAATTTATTTCTGCTCTAATCCTTATTTTGTTCTCCCTTCTGCTTGTTTTGGGTTTTCTTTGTTCTTCTTTTCCTAGTTTCTTTAGGCATAAGGTTGGGTTGCTTATTTGGAATTTTTCTCATTTCCTGAGGTAGGCCTTTATTACTGTATAGTTACCTCCTGGAACCACTTTTGCTGTATTCCAAAGGTTTTTGACCAATGTGTTTTCATTTTCCTTTGTTTCCATGTAATTTTTTATTTCTTCTCTGATTTCTTGGTTCAGTCGCTCATTGTTTAGTTTAGTAGCATGAGTTTTACTTTTTGATTTCTAGTTTCATACTGCTATGGTCAGAAAAGATGCGTGGTATGACTTGATGTTTGGAATATACCTATTAAGCCCATCTGGTCCATTGTGTCATTAAAAGCCACTGTTTCCTTGTTGATTTTCTGTTTGGATGATTTGTCCATTTGTGTACATGGGCTGTTAATGTCTCCTACCAGTATTGTAGTACTGTCATTTATTTCCTTTATCTTTTAGGAATTCAGCTGTTCCTGTGTTGGGTGCATAAATATCTATAATTATTATATTCTTATTGTATCGTCCCCTTTATTATTATATAGGGTCCTTCTTTGTCTCTTGTTACAGTCTTTGTTTCAAAGTCTCTTTTGTCTGATATAAGTATTGGTACCCTTGTTTTCTTTTGACATCCATTTGCACAGTAAGTGCTTGTCTGTCCCTGCAGTTTCAATCTGGAGGGGTCTGTAGGTCTTAAATGAATCTTCGGGAACACATAGATGAATCTTGTTCTTTTATCCACCTTGTCACCCTGTGTCTTTTGATTGGAGCATTCAGTCCCTTTATATTCAAAGTAATTTTTGATAAATGTGTTTTAATTGCCAATTTTTTACTCGTTTTGTTTTTTTTCTATAGTTATTCTCTGATCCTTTCTTCTCTTGCTCTCTTTCATGATTTGCTGGCTTTCTTCAGTGATATACTAAGATTCACTTCTAATTTTTGGTATATCTATCACTGGCTTTTGATTTGTGGTTACCATTATGTTTGTATATAACATCTTCTGCATGTAGCAACTTATATTAAGTTGATGCTCACTTATTTTGTTTTTCTTTTTTTTTTAAAGATTTATTTATTTATTTATTTATTTGACAGACAGAGTTATTTATTTATTTGTTTGACAGACAGAGATCACAAGTAGGCAGAGAGGCACGCAGAGAGAGAGAGGAGGAAGCAGGCTCCCCGCTGAGCAGAGAGCCCGATGCGGGCCTCCATCCCAGGACCCCGGGATCATGACCTGAGCTGAAGGCAGAGGCTTTAACCCACTGAGCCAACCGGGCCTCCCATGCTCATTTATTTCAATCCATTCTTTACTACCCATGTTTTAGGAATATTATGTCACCTTTTAACTTCCTTTTATTTTGTGGATTCCTTGACTGATTTTTAGATATCATTACTTTTACTGCTTTTGTGTTTTCTGCTTTTTATACTCTCACTTATGGTCATTCCTTTCCACTGAAGGTGTCCCCTTTAATATTTCATGAGAGGTGCTTTAGTGATCACAAAGTCCTTTAGTTTTTGTTTGTCTATCTCTCCTTCTATTCTGAATAGAGAGTATTCTTGGCTACCAATTTTTCCCACTTCACCCTTTGAATATATCATGGTGCTCCCTTTTTGCTTGCAAAGTTCCTGCTAAAAGATATAATTATAACCTTATAGGGTTTCCCTTGAATGTATCTGACATTTATCTTCGTCTCTTCCTCTCTCCCTTCCTCTCTTTCTTCTCTTTCTTTCAGGCTCCACACCCAACATGGGACTTGAACTCATGACACTGAGATCAAGAGTCACACGCTGCACCCATTGAGCTAGACAGGTATGCCCTGTGTTTTCTCTTTTGTTTTTAAAATCTTTATCACTACTTCTTACCATTTTAATTACTGTATGTCTTTTTGTGGACCACCTTTGGTTGAATTTGTTCCGGGATTTCTGTGCCTCCTTGATCTGGATATTTCCTTCCACACATTTGGGAGGTTTTCAGGTATTATTTATTGGTATACATTTTCTACCACCATTTCTCTCTTTTCTCCTTCTGGATTCCATATTATGTGCGTGTGATTACATTTGATGCAGTCACTGAGGTCCCTAAGTGTATTCTCATTCACATAGTTCTTTTGCCTCTCACTTGCTCACCTTTATTATTTTGCATTACTCTGTCTCCCAGATCATTAATGTGTTCCTCGGCTTTCTCTAGTCTGCTGTTTATTCCAGGAAGTGTATTTTTTAATGTGAATTACTGTGTTCTTTGGTTCTTTTTTATCTCTGGGTTAAGGGTCTCGGTGATGGCCTCCCTTCATTTCTCAAGTCCAGTGAGTATCTTTATGATCATTAATTTAAGTACTCTGTCAGGCATATCACTTAATTCCATTTCCCCATTTCCCCTAGGTTTGTCAGTGCCATTTTGTCCTGGTCTTTCATTTGAGCCATATTCCTCTGTCTCCGCATTTTGCCTAACTCTCTGTGATTATTTTTTGTGTTCTATTAAAATCAGTTATGTCTCTTGCTCTTGAAAGTAACTGCTGGAGTGTGCGTGTTTAACAAGGTGATGCCTGTCCTCTTCTACAGGGGATGCACCAGTAATGTGGTGACTGGGCCAACGAGGGCCTCTACGCAAAGCATGCATGGTTGCGGGCTACAGTTTTAACAAGGGTACAAGTGTTCTCCATAGGAAGTGAGGAGTGGCAGTGTTGGCAAGGTTTGCACCAGTTGTTCTGGGGAGGGAAGTCACAGGGCCAGGACCAAGGCAGGCCTGATATGACGAGATGGGGCACAGTGCAAGGAAGTTAGGCCATAAATACTGGCATCTGTTTCTAGAATTGTTGTTTTTCTTCTCTTCGATCTCCTGTTGGATTTGTAGGTGTTCGAAATGGTTTGATAGGCGATCTAGCTGATCTCCTGCTGCCTGATGTCGTCTCAGCCTCCTACTTCTCCGCCATCTTGACTCCTCCCCATAAATGTTGGCATCTAATCTGTTTCTGCATTTGCTTATGCTGGGTGGCTTGGTAGGGAAATGGTGCCTGCTTGTTCCTTTTTTCCTGGAGACGTCCCTTAGGGAACTCTGAGATTAGTAACTAACTCTCCCTCCCATTCACCGGAGTCATTGTACAAAACACCGCTTCTAAGATGTGTCTCAGTGGGCTGTTGTGCTGTCTCTTATAAGGGTACAGACTCAGCTTCCTGTGGCCCTCTGGCCTCTACCAGATCCCAGCCAGTGATTTTTAAAGTTCCAGGCTTTAAGTCCCTGTAGTTGGAAGAACTCAGGAAATTTGGTTCCTCTGATTTTCAAAGCCAGATGCCATAGGGTTTCATCTTCCCTGTACAGGCTTCCTGGTAAGATAGTCTGTTTCTCATCCCTCTGTGCACTTGTGGCTCCTTCTCTCTGGTAGCCAGACTTGTGGAGTTTAGCCCCCTACCACATCTCTGTCCTCCTTACCCTCTTCGATGTGCCCTCTTCTCAAGTTTTGCTAGTCTTCCCGTCATTTCTGCATTATTTGCATTGATATGAATGGTATCTAGTTGTATTCCTGGTTCTAGGTGAGTTTAGGGTCCTCTTACTGTGCCATCTTCCCCAGAAGTCAGTAGTTCTTCGCATTTTCATCATTTATTAAATTCTCTGTAACTACCGAGGATCAAATACCATCCTCCACAAAGAGGCACAAAAACAAAAGTTGCCGTCCTTAAGTGAAAGAGAGAAGCCAATAGACCAATAAGTAAGTAGGTAGCAGTAATGCATTGTTAGGAGTGTTCTGGAAGTGGTATGAATGTTGGCCCTCTAGGGACAGAAATGAGTATCTAGGACAGATACCTATAATTTATTTTTTGTAATTATTCAGTTTTTGTAAGTAGTCCGCAGTTTGTACTACCTAGCTCTAACTTGACCTTGGGTAGTTTAGAGAAGAAGTACAAAAAGTTTGTGCCTTATGTTTGGCTCACGGTTCTGTATTTTGTTTGAGAGTCAGCTGCTTGGAATGTGGAATGCATTTTTCCCACAGAAAACAATGGTATCCATGGTAATTAAGTTCCCAGGACAGCCCATAAAAGCTTATGTAATGTATAATCTGAAGGATCATGGTATATTAATAATACCATACATGCTAATGACCATGCAAAGCTATGCTTCTGTGGGAAAATCCATTCTGTGTTTCAGTCATGGGTCCCAGAAGCAGTCTTTCCCCCTGAAGCTTCAATACTATGTGACGAAACCCTTGCTTTGCCATCCCTCTAGATAGTAAACCACTGTGCTCAAATATTCTCTCAGATATAGGTTATTACAGGTGCTACATGGAAGTGGGGTGAGGATATACCAGGAAGAGAGATGGAGGTAAGCAGTTCTACAGGAAAGCAAGAAAGGTGTGAAAAAAAAGGTCAGGAAATGACCAGTCACTTTAGAGAAGCACGAGTTCCCAAGGTCAATATAGGCAGGAATGAAAGCATAGCTATGAAAGTATGTCCTTACCCAGGATGGTTGGGGGCGGGGTGGATAAGGGGATGAGTTACGCTTTAGTGAGTACCTTAAACATTTTAGATACACCTTTTTTAAAAAGACTATTTATTTATTAGAGAGAGTACACGAGCAGGGGAGGGGTGGAGGGAGAAGCAGACTCCCGTTGAGCAGGGAGGCATACGTGGAACTCGATCCCAGGATCCTGGCATCATGACCTGAGCTGAAGGCAGACACTTAACCACCTGAGCCTCCCAGGTGCCCCTACACACATTTTTTAATCCTTAAAAAAATTTTTCACTATTCCTATTTTCAGGGGAGATCACTGAGAATCAAAGAAAAGACCTTGCTAGGGTCATGCAGGTAGTAAATGGCTCGGCTGGGATTCATAACCAAATTCCCTGAAGTTTTTACAATAAACAAGTTCATTACTAAATATTTGTAAGCTGGGGATGTCCCCTCATTTTTATGATGAAAAAATTGAATCAAAAGCTCAGAGATTCATTCTGAATATTACTGCTACAGAAAGGTACTACCACCAAAGTCATAACTGTCGTACATCCTGACTCTTAGCCCCATGAAGTTCATTTCATGGAGTACTTTCTGTTGGCAAGGTAATGCATGTTCCTCCATGTCCCAAGCATACTACTGTTTAATGCTTTTGTATTTAAATATCTCATCCTGGTAGACTACGTCAGTCTAGAATAAGTGCAGCAATAAAGATATAAATATAGTACATTTGAAGAAAATGGAGACTATAATTTTGAGGGATCTCAGAGATCCCTCAGGAGATCTGTTATAGGAGACTTTAATTCAAGGGCTCTGAGGTGGTTTGTGAAGGATATGGTGGTAGTATCTGGAGTTGGTCCTTGAAGGCTTGATAGAAAGTAATGGATAAGCAGACCTGGAGAGAAGATATTCTAGGAAAAGTAGCCAGATGCATAGAGCCCATATGTTGTCCATTTAATGGTGTTAGTGCTCTGGGTAACACTGGGTGTATTTCTTATGCAAATTGTCTTATTTATTCCTCAGTGTAATCCTATGAAGTAAGTACAATTATTAACTCCATTTTATTGATAAGGAAGTTAAGGCCCCAAATAGGCTATTTGTCCAAATCTACACAGCTAGTGAGTGGTAAAATTAGAACCTACAAGTTGAGTGTAGACATTGACCCTTACAGTTGAGTCATTTTATGGGCTTTAAGTGGGAGTTGGCTATGGACAAAATTGTTTTCCCTCGAAATTTATACATTGAAGCACTAAGTCCCGATGTGCTATTATTTGGACATGGGGCCTTAGGAGATAGATTTAGGTGAGGTATGAGGATGGTGTCCTCATGATAGGATTAGAGCCCTTATAATAATAGATAGAAGAGACCTTGAACAACATCCCTCCACCTCTGAGTGCACAGAGAGAAGGCAGCCATCTATAAACTAGGAGGAAATCTCTTACCAGAAACTGACCATACTGTACCTTAATCTTATTGGAATTTTATCTTTCAGAACTGTAAGGAAATAAAGTTCTGTTGTTTAAGTGCTCCTGTTTATCGTATTTTATAATGGCAGCCTGAGGCAACTGAGAGAGACAGACGTAGAGTTATGCCAGAATCTGTTGAGATTGGCTAACGCAGGGCTTTCAGTGTTATGGTAAGGGTTTTTGACTTTGTTCACTGGCTTCCCATAACAGTTAAAAATCTTTAGGCTAAAATATGTGATTTGATCAGATGCTAGTATTCTGTGACCTCTGCTTGGAACCAATAGAAAACAATGGAAAGATATTCAGGTGATAATATTTATAAGCTGCGGATGAAGAGAGAACCAAATCAAGCAACAAAGTCTTTGGTAGGTGATAAATTGAGTAGGTAGTTGGAGGAGAGAGAATCATTGGCAGGACTCAGTGGGGAGGACTTCACAGAGGAGACTGAGGTGGGGCCAGATGGCATTTACATCGGGGAGAACAGGGAGGAATACTCTAGGAGCATGCCTTGGTGTGTTGAACATTTTTTTTTTTTTTTTTTTTTTTTAAGATTTTATTTATTTATTTTGACAGAGATCACAAGTAGGCAGAGAGAGAGAGAGGAGGAAGCGGACTCCCCGCTGAGCAGAGAGCCCGATGCAGGGCTCCATCCCAGGACTCTGAGATCATGACCTGAGCTGAAGGCATAGGCTTTAACCCACTGAGCCACAGAGGCGCCCCTGTGTTGAACATTCTTTCATTGAGCCTCAGATATTGTGTTTCTT
>ML094030.1:9187-55421 GCA_003697995.1 Taxidea taxus jeffersonii
TATTATCGTTTTTTTTTTTACAAAGGACTACATTGAAATTTATATCTATATATGTTTCAATGTAGTCCTTTTCTCCCTATTCAATATTACATATATATATATATATATATATATATATACCAGTTTTATTTTCCCTGTAACTGTGGGAAGTAGTGTCCTCTAATAAACAGAACAAAATACACTCAGGAAGAACCAAAACACCTTACCTTGCCCACACTGAGAGATTATAGGTACCCCCTACCCCCTCACTACATTTTTTTTATTTTTTAATTTTTAATTTTTTAACTTCATAGATTTTATTCTTGGGTCTCATTTTAGCTTTGTTTGTTTTTGTTGTTGTTGTTGTTTTGTTTTGTTTTTTGATGGTGATTTCTGACTGCTCCAGATTTTCCTAGGGTGCATCTTGCCTGGGTTCTGATAGATACTTTGGACTCTACATTCGGCAAATACCCCTCGACAGAATGAAGAGGAGGAGGAACTCCCAAAAAAGGAAAGAACCAGAGACAGTGGTCTCTCCAGCAGACCTAATGGATATGGATATAAGCAAGACGTCAGACATGGAGGGTTGCAATTATGAAGTCTATAGCTAGGCTTCAGAAAAATCACAAGTGGCAATATAGAATCTCTCAGGGCAGAAATGAGAGCTAATCAGGATGAACTTAAAAATGTTATGAATGAATACAGTCTAAACTGGACACTCTAACAGCTAGGGTAAGTGAGGCAGAAGAACAAATTGATGATCTAGAAGATAAGCTGAAAGAAAGGAAGGAAATTGAGGAGGCCTGGGACAAACAGCTAAAAACTCAAGAGAACAGACTTAGATTAATGATGCCATGAGACGGTCCAATGTCAGAATTACTGGGATCCCTGAGGGGGATGGAGCGAGAGAGAGGATTAGAAGGTTTATTTGGGAAAATCATAGCTGAGAACTGCCCTAATCTGGGGAAGGAAACAAGTATTCGTGCTCAAGAGGCAGAGAGGATCCCTCCCAAGATTTATGAGAAGAGACCAATAGACCAGAATATAGTAGTAAAACTTGCAAATCATAGAACCAAGGAAGCCATCCTGAAAGCAGCTATGGAAAAGAGATTTCTTATATACTGAGGGAGGAACATCAGAATACTGTCCTACCCACAGAGACCTGGCAAGCCAGAAAGGAATGGCAAAACATATTCAGGGTACTAAATGAAAAGAAAATGCAGCCAAGAATACTTTATCCAACAAGGCTGTCATCCAGAACGGATGGAGAGATAAGAGCTTCCAGGACCAACAGAAACTGAAATAATATGTGACCACAAGCCAGCCCTGCAAGAAATATTAAGGGGGGGTTGTATAAAAAAAGAAAGACCCAAGAGTAATATCGGCCAGAAATTTATAGAAGCAATGCATAGAAACAGAGACTGTTTCTCTGGAAAAAGCAATAGGATGGCAATAAATACATTACTTTCAGTAGTTACTCTCAATGTGAATGACATAAATGTTCCAATGAAATGGCACAGGGTTGTAGACTGGATACAAAGACAGGACATATCCATATGCTGTCTGTAAGAGACTCATTTTGAACCTAAAGACACCTGATCACTGAAAGTGAGGGGATGGAAAACTATTTTTCATGCCAATGGACCTCAAAAGAAAGCTGGGGTAGCAATTCTTATATCAAACAAATTAGAATTTAAACCAAGACTGTATGAAGAGACACAGAGGGACACTGTATCATCTTAAAGGGTTTATCCAACAAGAAAGTCTAACAATTGTAAAAATCTATGTCTCCAACATAGGAGAAGCCAATTATATAGGCCAGCATTAACCAAAATAAAGAATTATATCAACAATAATACATTAAAAGTAGGAAGTTTCAAAAGTCCACTCTAAGCATTGAACAGATCATCTAAGCAGATCAACAAAGAAACAAGAGCTCTGAATGACACATTGGACTGGATGGACTTCATAAATATATACAGAACATTTCACCCTAAAACAACAGAATACTCATTCTTCTCAAATACACATGGAACTTTCTCCAAAACAGACCACATATTGGGTCACAAATCATATCTCAGCTAATACCAAAAGACTGAGATTATTCCCTGTGTGTTATCAGACCAGGAGGACATGACACTGGAACTCAATCACAAGAGAAAATTTGGAAGGAATTCAAACATGTGGAAGTTAAAGAGCATCCTGCTAAAGAATGATTGGGTCAACCAGGAAATTAAAGAAGAACTTAAACAATTCATGGAAACTAATGAGAATGAAAACCTTTAAGTCCCAAACCTATGGGATACTGAAAAGATGGTCCTAAGAGGGAAATACATAGCAATCTAAGCCTCTCTCAGAAAATTAGAAGAATCCAAATGCACACACTAACCTCATACCTAAGGGGCTGGAGAAAGAACAGCAAATAAAACATAAACCAAGCAGGAGAAGAGAAGTAATAAAGATAAGAGCAGAGATCAATGAAATAGAAACCAGAGAAACAGTATAACAGATCAACAAAACTAGAAGCTGGTTCTTTGAAAGAATTGGAAAGACCAACAAACAAATGGCCAGACTTATCCAAAAGAAAAGATAAAGGACCCAAATCTATAAAATTATGAATTAAAAGGGAGAGATCACAACTAACACCAAGGAAATAGAAACAATTATTAGAAATTATTACCAGCAACCATGTGCCAACAAATTAAGCAACCTGGAAGAAATCAGTGAATTCCTGGAAACCTATAAATTACCAAGACTGAAACAGGAAGAAATAGACAAACTGAATAGACCAATAACCAGTAACAAAATTGAAGCAGTAGTCAAAAACCTCTCCAAAAGAAAAGCCCAGGTTCAGATGCCTTCCCAAGGGAATTCTACCAAACATTTAAAGAAGAAATAATACTTATTCTCCTGAAGCTGTAAAAACAGAAACAGAAGGAAGACTTCCAAATTCCTTCCATGAGGCCAGCATTACCCAATCCCAAAACCAGGTAAAGACCTGATCGAAAAGAAGAATTACAGGCCGATCTCTGATGAACATGGATGCCAAAATACTCAACAAATTCCTAGCCAATAGGATCCAACAGTACATTAAAAGGATTATACACCATGACCAAGTGGGATTTATTCCTGGGATGCAAGAGTGATTCAACATTTCCAAATCAATCAGTGTGATAGAATACATTAATGAGAGGAGAGAAAAGAACCACATGGTCTTCTCAATAGATACAGAAAAAGGATCTGACAAAATATAACACCCATTCCTTATTAAAACTCTTCAGAGTATAGGGATAGAAGGAACACACCTCATTATCATAAAAGCCATCTATGAAGAGTCTACAGTGAATATCATTCTCAATGGGGAAAAGCTGAGAGCTTTTCCCTTAAGGCTTTTCCTTTAAGGTCAGAAATACCACAGGGATGCCCACTCTCATCACTATTGTTTAACACAGTGCTAGAGGTCCTAGCAACAGCAATCAGACAACAAAAAGAAATAAAAGGCATCTAAATTGGCAAAGAAGTCAAACTCTCTTCATAGATGACACAATACTTTTTGTGGAAAATCCAAAAGACTCCACCCCCAACTTACTAGAACTCATATAGCAATTCAGCAATGTGGCAGGATACAAAATCAATGCACAGAAATAAGTCGGTTTTATATACACTAACAACGTAACTGAAGAAAGAAATTAAGGAATCAACTCCATTTACAATAGTGACAAAAACCATAAGATACCTAACCAAAGGGGTAAAATATCTATACTCTCGAAACTACAGAACACTTATGAAAGAGATTTAGGAAGACACAAAAAGAAAAACATACCATGCTCATGGATTGGAAGAATAAACATTGTTAAAAAATGCCTATCCTGTCCAGAGCAATCTACACTTTCAGTGCAATCCCTATTAAAATACCATTGGCATTTTTCAAGGTGCTGGAACAAACAATCCTAAAATTTGTATGGAACCAGAAAAGACCCCAAATCGCCAGGGAAATGTTGAAAAAGAAAAACAAAGCTAGGGATATCACGTTGCCTGACTTCAAACTGTATTACAAAGCTGTGATCACCAAGACAGCATGGTACTGGCACAATAACAGACACATAGACCCAAAGAACAGAATAGAGACTCCAGACATGGATCCTCAACTCTATGGTCAGCTAATCTTTGACAAATCAGGAAAAAATATCCAATGGAAAGAAGACAGTCTCTTCAATAAGTGGTGCTGGAAAAATTGGACAGCCACATGTAGAAGAATGAAACTAGACGATTCTCTTACACCATACACAAAGATAAACTCAAAATGGATGAAAGACCTCACTGTGAGACAGGAATCCATCAAGATCCTAGAGGAGTACATAGGCAGTAACCTCTTTGACATCAGCCACAGCAACTTCTTTCAAGACACATCTCCAAAGGCAAGGGAAACAAAAGCAAAATTAACTTTGGGAACTTCATCAAGATCAAAAACTTCTCCACAGCAAAGGAAACAGTCAACAAAACTAAGAGGCAACCCATGGAATGGGAGAAGATATTTGCAAATGACATTACAGATAAAGGGCTGATATCCAAGATCTGTAAAGTACTTCTCAATCTCAACACTCAAAAAACAAATAACCCAGTCAAAAAGTGGGCAGAAGACACGAACAGACACGTCTCCAAAGAAGACATACAAATGGCTAACAGACACATGAAAAAAATGCCCAACATTACTAGCCATCAGGGAAATACAAATCAAAACCATAATAAGGTATCACCTTACACCAGTTAGAATGTCAAAAATTAACAAGACAGGAAGCAACAAATGTTGGTAAGGATGTGGAGAAAGGGGAACCCTCCTACACTGTTGGTAGGATGCAAACTGGTACAGCCACTCTGGAAAACACTATGGAGGTTCCTCAAGATGTTAAGAATAGAGCTACCCTATGACCCAGCAATTGTTATTTACCCCAAAGATACAGATGTAGTGAAAAGAAGGGGCACCTGCATCCCAGTGCTCATAGCAGCAATGTCCATCATAGCGAAACCATGGAAGGAGCTGAAATGCCCTTCAACAGATGAACGGATAAAGAAGATGTGGTCCATATACACAATGGAATATTATTACTCACCCATCAGAGAGAATGAATATCTACCATTTGCATCAACATGGATGAAACTGGAGGGGATTATGTTAAGTGAAGTAAGTCAAGCAGAGAAAGACAATTATCATATGGTTTCACTCATATGAGGAACATAAGCAATAGCATGGAGGATCATAGGGAAAGGGACTGAAATCTGAAGGGGGAGAAATCAGAGGGAGATGAACCATGAGAGACTATGGACCCCGGGAAACAATCTGAGCATTTCAGAGGGCTGAGGACAGGGGACGGGGTAACAAGGTGATGAGTATTAAGGATGGCACATGTTGTGATAAGCACTGGGTGGTATATGCAACTAATGAATCATAATCAAAAACTAATCATGTACTATACAGTGGCTAAGTGGACATAAAAAAAGGCAATTGGTGAAAACTCATTCCTGTTTTGAAAATTGTGAAAGCTAAAAGGTTATAATCATAAAGGTTTATAGACTTCTCATATACTTATTTATCTATATATTTGTTATATATATATTATATGGTGTATATATATTTCACTTATATTTCCTATACTAAATGCTCTCCTACTGAAGTCAAGAATACGAGAAATACAGTCATTCTCATTACCTTTATTTAACACTACTTAAGTTATAAGACCAGATAAATGGGTTATAAATCCAGGAAAAAAAGAACATCACCAGTTATTGAAAATGATAACATTACCAGTCCTGTAACTACAACAAAAATTGAATGAGGGATGCCTGCGTGGCTCAGTTGGTTAAGCGGCTGCCTTTGGCTCAGGTCATGATCCCAGCGTCCTGGGATCGAGTCCCACATCGGGCTCCTTGCTCGGCAGGGAGCCTGCTTCTCCCTCTGCCTCTGCCTGCCACTCTGTCTGCCTGTGCTCTCTCTCTCTCTCTCTCTAACAAATAAATAAATAAAATCTTTTTAAAAAACTGAATGAAATATATTTGAATTATTAAAATATTAATAAGGGACTGAGTTATTTAAAGATTTTTTAAAGATTTTATTTATTTATTTGACAGACAGAGATCACAAGTAGTCAGAGAAGCAGGCAGAGAGAGAGGAGGAAGCAGGCCCCATGCAGAGCAAAGAGCCCGATGCAGGGCTCGATCCCAGGACCCTTGGATCATGACATGAGCCAAAGGCAGAGGCTTTAACCCACTGAGCCACCCAGGTGCCCTGGGACTGAGTTACTTAATAGATACACAAACTGTAAGCATGGCAGAAAAAAACTAGTTAGAAGGTATAATGGAAAATGTAGTGTGTTCAGATTTAAATAACAAAATATAAACTATCTAAGAGTAAACTAGATAAGACGTGCATGAACAGAAAACTATAAAACTTGACTAAAGACCATAAAGAACACTTACATAAACTGAACAGAGACACACTATGTTGTTGGTTACAAAGACTAAATAAATATTTTAAAGTTGCCAACCCTCTACAAAGTATTACCTAAATCAAATGTAACATCAAGAAGCCAGGGATTTTTATTTCAAATTTTGCAAGATGTTCACTTAGAACAATAAGGAATTAAGAGTAAGTAAGAAATATTTTTAAAGTAGGACTTGCATAATCAGATACCACAAGAAGATTAGTTAAACTCAGTTGACTATAATGGGAATAGACAAACCAACAAACAAGGTAAGGATTTTAGAGGAAATGTATATTAAAGAATTCATGATGTTAACATAAACAGAATCAGCAAAGGAAACAAAAGAGACTGTAATAAATGATGGTAAAGAAGTACTACTGGGGAAAAATAAGTTGATTTCTACTTAACTACAAAATAAATTACACAGGAAAAGTGATACAAAAATTTTTTTTAATATGGGACTTGAACTCACAACCCTGAGATTAAGATCTGAACTAAGATCAAGAGTAATATGCTTATGGGTGCCTGGGTGGCTCAGTCAGTTAAGTGTCTGCTTTTGGCTGGGGTCATGATCCGATGGTCCTGTAATCCAGCCCTGCTTTGGGTTCCCTGTTCAGTGAAGAACCTGCTCCTCCTTTGCCCTCTGCCTGCCGCTCCCCCAGCTTGTTCTTGTTCTTTCTCTCTCTCTCTCTGCCAAATAAATAAATAAATAAATAAAATCTTATATATGTATATGTATGTATGTATATACACACACACATACATATACATATATATGATACAAGTCTTATGTTGAAAAATAACTTGTGAATATTTCTTAGTCAGTAACTTGTCTTTTCAGCCTCTTAATAGATTCTCTCAGCAAAAGTCTAAAACTTTTGATATACATTTTTATTAACATATAATGTATTATTAGCCCCAGGGGTACAGGTATGTGAATCGCCAGGTAACCTAATACTTTTTAATATAGACTTGACTTCAAAAAATGTGAACCCTCCAGGAACCAGAATTGAAGAAGTTCCTCACAACCAGAATTCTAGGAGTACATGCTGATTTTTCTGGACCCCTGGATTTGTTACTAGTACAATGATAGTAGGGTTTTGATTTTAATGTGCACATATGCATGGTTGAAAACAGATTTGCACATTCATGGTGGCACATCAAAACTGAGAACTGGGAAAAAGACTGAGACCCTGGAAAGACTATAATCCTTATAATTGGGATAAAAAATTCTTCACCTATATACTCAGTAAGATGACAATATATCTTCAGAGAGAAATCAAATTCCTATGACGGGGCCCCATGTAGGTACAATCCACTAACCCTAAACTTAGTCTAGGAGCCTCCAAGATAGTAAATTAACACAAGTATTCGTACTGGGCTACTGACACCCTAGACAGCCTAGAAAGCCTAACAGAAACAAACACAAACTTTCTGGACAAATAACTCATGTCACAAGGTATTCCCCCTAAAAAACAAAAACAAAAACAAACCAACCAAACAAACAAACAAAAAACACCTCCCCGTAAGGTGAACTAAAAAGTTTAAAAATATAGATGAGGGTACCAGGGTGGCTCAGTCAATTAAGGTCCAACTCTTGATTTCAGCTCAGGGTCATCTCAGGGTCGTGAGATGAAGCCCCTCACTGGGCTTCATACTGAGTGTGGGGCCTACTTAAGATTCTCTCTCTCCTCCTTCCCCCAAATTCCCACTCATGCACTATTTTTCTACAAAAAATTTTATATACACACACACAGACACACACCATAGCAAGGCCAGCAGATACTAAAAACAAGATGAATAACAGTCCAATAATTTGGGGAAAAGCCTAGAAATGGTCTGTTAGGAGTCTATAAATATGCTGTCCAATATAAATATGGTGTAAACTACAAGTGTGAGTAATATGTAATTTTAAATGCAATTAAATTTTCACATTAAGAAGTAAAAGAAATAGGTGAAATTAATTTCAATAGTTTAATATTTTATTTTTTATTTTATTTAACTTTTTAAAAAATCTTTTATTATATACTAAGTCTTTGAAATCCTGGGGAAATTTCACATTTAAGCACATCTTAATTTGGACTAGCTACCTTTTAAGTGCTCAGGAGTCATATGGGGCTGGTGGGTATCATATTGGACATTATCTATAGATCATGATATAGATGTGCATAAAATGAATGATAAGACTCATTCACTCAACTGTGATTCACTGGATACCTATTTTGTACCAAACACTTTATCTTTTGTAGTAGCCACATTAAAAAAATAAAAATAAATAGGTGAAATTATTTTAGTAATATACTTTATTACTAACTGAACATTTTAACCCAATATATCCAAAATAATATTTTAATATGTAGCACTGGCCATGTTTCACATGCTAAATAGCCACAATTAATTAGTAGCTACCATATCAAACAGCACACGCTAGATTATCCTTATGTTACTATAGACAGCCTTTTATGTGCTTAGCTCAACTCTATGTCAGTTAAACCAAGGAAGGGAGGGAGGAAGAAAAAAGAGAAACAAATAAGGAGAGGGAAGGGAAGAAGAGGAGAGAAAGGAGGGGAGATGGGAGGAAGGTGATGTTGTGGAAATCCTAGAAAATTCTGCCTTTCTCAGGAAGTTCTGTTCCTTGGGATTCTGTGGCCATGCAGGGATCAGGTGACATGACCTTGGGATAACAAAAAAACTGAGTGAATTACCATTTCTAACTTTAAGAGAGACATTCAGAGACAGACATCTAGGGAGACAAACACAAAGAACAAAAGAGAAAGAGTATGCGTATATATGCGTGTGTGTATACATATATGAGGAAGAACACCGGAGTTTGGAGACAGACTGCAGAAGATCTTATCTGATACAGATTAGAAATTGAACATGGAGCCTCCACCTTGCCCTTGAAGCAGTAGGGTCCTCCATGTCAAGTTGTGCCTCCATGAGCACCACTCTGTGGTAAAGGACACCAATGGCTGCAGTGACAAAGGCATAATACTCACGAACCTGAACTCATCCATTTCAACCTTTGGTCAAAGGTTCTACTTCTCTAGAGAGAACAGGATGGATGGAAATCAGTGACTTTCAGAGAGTTAACAGAGAAGCTAAATTCAGCAGAGAGACAAAGGTGGTAGCAAAGATACTCCTTATCAGGCCTTAAAGATGCAGAATGTGATTAACTGTTTTTGCCTGAGGTCTCTCTAAAAAGAAAATAAGTATCTTTAATCCCAAGTTTCTCAGATAAAAAATGCACACTACATGTTCACTAACATATACACCGACATATACCACTTTGACAGCATTTCAAAGTGTGATACAGGTCTGTTTGGTAACCCTAAGAAGCTATGGCTCAAAGCAAGGACCTTGTCCAAAGAGGCAATCATACTTTCCAGGTAAGTGATCCTCAGCTTCTTTCTTAACGTGACAAATCCCCCCCCCCCCGCCAATGTCACTAACACATATTGATGGATACTTGATCATAGAGTGGTTCTCTTTGCCTCCTTCCTAGGGAATAAAAGCTGGGATACATACTTCACTTACATTATTTTGTTCTTGGAGCTGCTCAGTAGCAAATACAATGACATATACAATTTGGTGGCTTGTTTCAATTTGCAAACTTCACAGAAGCCTCTGCCCAGAACCAGCCATCAGCAGGACAGACACAACACTGCCAAAGATTTTACAAAGGCAATTCAAACAACCCCATAATTTAACTTTCATTTTTATTTAATAATGTTTGTATACTCTTTCATGATATAATTAGAGTCCTATTACACAGGTTTTTTTGGGTAAGCATCACTGATTTGCAAAGACAGGAAAAGGCCACCTAATAGTGTCTAGTACAATTAGTGTTCTGATTGACAGTGAAATCCTCCCATTTACTCAGGTTGACACTCTCACATGTTAAGCTAAAATACTGTTATTGTCTGAACCATGAAATTTCAAAGGGATTGTACAACCCCAAAGGCATTGTGCAGCCAAATAACCATATTGGGAAAAAAATACTTGAAGCCTACCTACTTTACTCCCATACACACAAACTCTAAGTCTGGTTCAAACAAGGCTCCTGGTAATGGGTAATAATATTATCAATATATATTATATAATTATGTATTATATATAATAAACATATAAATATATTTATATATATGCATTTATATTATAAACATATAATAATATAAATAATATTACATAATTCTACACCATCATAAAGCAGTGTGGTATCTATGGGCTTTAGACTTAAGCAGCAGAGTTTGAATTCTGGCTCCAACCCTACTCTGCATGATGTCTCATATAGAGTAAACGCTCAGTAACTATTACTTTCATCTCCTTATTGATTTTCCCTAAGGTCAACACTTGATTTCATGGGCAATGAGGAGCTACAGAAAATGCTGTTTTAAGTTGAGGAAATTAATATGATTTTTTAAAAATATTTTATTTATTTGAGAGAGAGAGAGAGAGATCACAAGTGGGGGAGGATTGGTAGAGGGGGAAACAAACACCTCCCAAGCAAGGAGCTTGATCTGGGGCTTGATCCCAGGACTCCAGGATCATGACTTGAGCTGAAGCAGATGCTTAACCAGCTGAGCCACCCAGGTGTCCCAGTATGATGTTTTGGGTAACTAATAGAGGCATGAATATTGGAGAGGAGACTGTTTCACCAGGCTAAACAGATACATCCTAATTGATTGATTGACAGAAGCTGAACTACTATAGGGGCAGGAAGAAGCATGGAAAATTTTTTTTTCTCCTTACCTATCTATATACTCATTTATAGATAATCATTTATTAGTTCAAATACAACATTCACATCACTCAAAAAGAAGCCCATGAAATAGGTATTTATCTGTTTTCACAGATAAAAAAAAGGGATGCTCAAAGAGGTCATGTATTTTTCCCAAGGATTATATAACTAGTAAGTGATGGCCCCGGAGCTTGAAGACAAATGAAATGATCATTCCTATAATACATACCATCTCACAAAAACAACAAAAAATGTGAGTTTGCTCATTGGATAAGGATTGGAGGCCAGTGGAGAGATCAAATAATATTGAAAGTTCAATAATGGTAACATGAAGAGCAGCAGTAAAGACAGAGAAGGAATTGATATAGTATGGGAAATGTAACAAGAAGACTGATGGAATATTTAGCTTGGGATATACTAATTTCAGAATGAGAACGAACATCTAAATGGAGCTCCTGCTAGGTATTTGAGAATAGGGACTTGGTGGAATATCCAGCCTGGCTATGTGTGAGACAGGAGACTAAAAGTGGATATAGACCCTGAGAGAGCCATTTGCAAGGAGAAGACCACCAAAATTACCCATGGAATATCCATCCATACTTAGGCTAAGAGAGGATATAAATTAATCAACCAGAAGGAGAATGATGAAGCAAGGAGAGGTGTAAGAAAAAAATGTGCAGCCCAGAAAAAGAAAAGAATGAGATGATTATCATTTTTTGAGCATCCACCAAGTGCCAGACCCTTTACTGATATGGTAGCATTCAATTCTAATGAAACTAATTTGATTCATGTGGCATGTTCTGTTTTCTTGCATTTGGAAAACAAGGTCAAGGAGGAAATGTAAAGTAACTTGTTCAAGAACACACAAAAAGGAAATGACAAAATTGGGCTTCTTTTTAAAAATTTTTAAAAAGATTTTATTTATTTATTTTAGAGAGACACAGAGAGAGGGCATGAGCATGGAACACAAAGCAGGGCTTGATCTCACGACTATGAGATCAAGACCTGAGCTGAAACCAAGAGTCAGACACAACCAAGTAAGCCATCCAGGTGTCCCAAAATTAGACTTCTAAGTTATTTCTATGACTCCAAATACTTGTTCTTTCCAATTTAAGGAAGAAGGAATAGTCACTAGTGATTAAGTGTTGCTCTATTATCAAGAAGG
This sequence comes from Taxidea taxus jeffersonii, assembly GCA_003697995.1. NCBI lineage: Eukaryota > Metazoa > Chordata > Mammalia > Carnivora > Mustelidae > Taxidea > Taxidea taxus. The sequence goes on from ML094030.1 coordinate 21,552, forward strand.
AGTGTATACTGTAGATAATGCTGCTATAAAAATTGGGGTGCACCCGAAACTAAAGTTATACCATATATTAACTCACTAAAAAATTAAATAAAAATTTTTTTAAAGAAGCAGTGTCATAGAATTTGGCAATCAGGTTTTCAGAGAGCATTTGGGAGGAGGCTAATATTTTAAGTAGATAGGACTGAACAAGGGATAAAGTTGGAAATGCATTGAAGACCACTCTCCACAGAAGTTAGGCACTGACTGCCGGGGGAAAGAGATAGTAAATGCAGAAGAAAACTAAGCTGAAGATGCCACTTCTCACATTACTTTCTATAGTGGGTATTCCAGTCCTTTTGTAATCTCATGACACTAAAAGAAAGTTGGAAGGTCCTTGTCAATCATTTGACCCCCATAAGTGATAAACAGTTCTAGAGAAGTTACACGGCAGGCCCAGACAGCCCACTCCCCTTCAGAACTGGGTCAACAAACTGAAGTATCTTGATGCCTGGTTTAATGTTCTTTGGGAAGGTCCTGACTTTAGCATGATACTTTACCCATTCTTGCTAAATCTTGCTGAAACTTGGTTAACATGTATTTTGCCTGAAAGTCCTCTAACTTGTATCTACCTCTATCTGTTAGAAACTGGAAGATCTCCTAAAAGAAGAAATAGCAGGGGGAAATGATTTAAACTATATGCCTTTGGGAATGTACAGTACATACTTCAGTTAACTTGGAGGATTACACAACTCCTTCCTGAGCCTCAGTAGTAATAGAATCTACTATTTTTTTTTTAAGCACAGAGCTACCATAATTTTTGTATTGTTTGCCAAATGTTTTACTCATTTTCTTTTTTTTCTCCTTTAGCTCTGAACTTCCAAGTGGAGACCATTTTATAGGTCTCTCTCTATCTCTCTCTCTTTTTTTAAACAGGAGATAGCACAATGTAGAGCACATCGTGGACAATGAATACATAGTTGATAAAATACTAGCCTGTATTAATATGCAGATTTAAGAACTCTTTGGAACAAATTTTCCAAAGGCATGTTTTTAAGCAGTCATGATTCAATTGCCCCATGGAAAATGCTGTGTGAAATCCAATTACTTTCACATTTGGGCACCTGCTTCTTATTTGATGACTCAAATGGCCAATTCTGGATGCACTGAGTCAAGGTTAAAGAGGAATTCAGGTAGAATTTTTGTAAATTATCTATTTCTTTAGATTATCATTTTCTACTATTAAAAAGAAAACATGTTCAGTAGAGATAATGTGAGTAAAGCAAGCTCAAAACAAAGAAAAAAATAAAAATCACTAATAATCCCATGATTCATTGATTACTATAGCTGGTATTTTATTTCCTTTTTTATATCCATAAACATATTTTTTTACATAATAGGGGTGAAATGGATGTGAATTTTGCATATATTTTTCATTTAATATTGCAGTGTTTTTCCATGTCATTAAATATCCTTTAATAGCATCATTTAAAAACATGAATAATATCTTGTAGTATAAATGATGTCATTTAAATCATTCTGCTATTGTTGGTTATTTAGATTGTTAAATTTTTTCACTGTTCCAAACACTTTTATGAATAACATCTTTGTTCAGAATTCTCTTGCTGAAAATTATTTTTTTTAAGATTTTATTTATTTATTTGACAGACAGAGATCACAAGTAGGCAGAGAGGCAGGCAGAGAGAGGAAGCAGGCTCCCTGCTGAGCAGAGAGCCAGATGCGGGGCTCGATCCCAGGACCCTGGGATCAGGACCTGAGCCGAAGGCAGAGGCTTTAACCCACTGAGCCACCCAGGCACCCCTCTTGCTGAAATTTCTGACCATTTCCTTAGACCAGATTCTGAGAAGTTGAATTACCAGGTCACCAAAGCTTAATTCTATTTGCTGTTGGTAGAACTGTAAAAAAAAATGGATTTTCCTTTCCTGACACTTTATACACAGATAAGGAGTCAAACACAACTATATGAATGATTTTGTCCAATTGATATGGCAACCTAATCATTTATTTGGCACCTAAAACATAGAAGAGTATTTTTAAATTCATTTTCTTTTTAAATATCATGCAATTATGACAATAATGAATGAGTGATCCATCCTTTTTTGAGTTATTTTTACTATCAGCAGTGGGGTGGGTATATAGAAAATAATGGATTTGCATTGATTCACTCTTCTCATATATGTATTATAGGACTATGATGTGAGAGAGGTAGGCTGTGGCTATGAAACTGTCTTTCCATGTGTTCTGTGCCAGATTCCACAAACCTCTCTGCTCTAGCTTTTTCCAGAGTCATTCCTGTTTGCAGGACTGAGAAGATGATGTTGCCATAAGAAATAGCATATGCTGCATACAAACAGGTCAATAACCAGCTCATTTCGATATATGTCAGAAGTCTATTTTATCCAGGGATACAGTTTATCTGCCTTCAGAAATCCATTTTCAGGGGAATCTTACAGGCTAAATCACAACATCATTCCAGTTAGGCAGAGAAAATAACTTTAGCTACAACCTGCCTCATTGCATTCAAAGCACATATGTGTTTGCAATCAAGTTCTCCCAAAGATTATACATATTTCTACTCTGAGAAAAAGAAATGTAGGATGCTCTTGTGTGTAACTGCTAGAGCTGGAATCTAACTTGCAATTATACATAAAGAAGCAAGGATGTACCACCCCAAGAGGTACTTTCAACCATGAAAGTGCAGGAGTTTATACTAAAGTATCCTAGATTTCTTACCTTTCTGAGAGACAACTCTTGAGTTGTGTTTCACACAACCTCTTGATGGTCCCCAGTAGGGCTGAGCCCCAGGTGTCCAAAGAAAACTATTCATTTGAATTCCCTTATATGGGCTTTATTCTCTTCCCTGTCTCACTTTTTCATTCCCTCAGTCCTTCCCAGAATCACCTCCCAAATAAACTACTTGTATCTAAATCCTTGTCTCAGAGGCTGCTTTTAAGGAAACTCAAAACTAGACTAATCTTTTATTTTCTCTTACTATAGTTCCAGGATGATTTTGACACTTGAGAAAGATTAAGATAAGATTCACAACACTTTTAACATATATATATAGACTTAACTGTAAAATTTCAGAGATCTATTTGGTGGGGGAAGTAGGAAAAGGAGAGGACTTAGGACAGTAAAAAAGATAATTACAAAATGACTTAAATCAACCTGAACTAGAACAAAAATTGCCACCAACCTCCAATGAGAACATGCATGTTTATATCATAATTTTCTACTGATTAGAAAATGCAAAATCTAACAATGTGAATGTCTAGACAATATGATGAAAAGTCTCAGTACTCTTTCTTGCTTGGGAAGGGTAAGAGTGTACAATTAAAAAAGGAGTATTTTGCTTATACTGACAAAGGTTTTTTTTTTTGAGAGCATGTGTACAAGTGGGGTGGAGAGAGAGAGGGAAAGAGAGAATCTTAAATAGGCTCCATGCTTACTCCAAACCTACTTCTTTATACTGTAATTCTTAGATGATTAATACACTGTATAAGGAGGAAGAGCTGCAGGGCAGGAAAGTGGGAAGGGCCAAAAATTCACTTTGACACTGGTAGATTTATATGACAACCTGGATAGAAATGAATGACACTGCATATTTTTAGGAGGCATCAGAATCTGATCATGAGCAATGTCAAAAGAGCTTTCCAAAATGATGGGAATGAAATGTCCTATATATGTACAGCCCAATGCAGTAGTCACTACTTCTGGCTATCAAGCCCTTAAAATATTGTTAGTGTGACTACTGCAACTAAGGAACTATAAATTTAATTTTAACTTTAATAGTCATATTTGGCTTACAGTTACTCTTTTGGGCAGCACAAATCTAGGCTCTATGCAGACTGCATTACGCTACACTACACGAATTTTCTAAAGGTTAATTTTCAGTTGTAAACTTAATTATAATCAACTACTAGAAATAAAAAGAAAACAAGTCCTTTTTTGTTAAGTCCTAGTCTACAAAAGGCTACGTTAAATTCTTATACTCTTTCGGTATAAGGATATACTTTGAAGTTATTAAGATAATAGATCTTAAAGCAATTCTCACAATAAAAAAAAAGTTAATTATGTGAGGGGATGGAGGTTTTAACTTATTTATGGTAATCACCTTGCAATAGATAAGTGTATCAAATAATCACAGTGTATACTTTAAACTTACATGTTGCATGTCAATAATAGCTCAATAAATCTAGGAAAAAACAAAAACTTATCTCAACCTTATGAACTATATACTATTATCTCCATATTATAGTTAAAGAAACTGAGGCATTGAGAGGTTAAGTGATTTGCCTAGGAAACCATAGAGCTGGGAATTAAAGCAGAATCTGTGCTCTCAAACACTCTATTACCCTGGCTCTTAAGATTTCAATTATTAGAGAAGACTTATTTCCACTCATCCGATATTAACTAAAAAAGCAAAGCTAAGTCATATGTCTTGTCATAAGAAATTGAAGTCTTGAATCTTTCCCAGTTAAAAAATCTGGGAAATAATGGGTAATCTGGTAAATAGACCAGGTCAGCTTGAAGATATTTTCTAATATTCTTAAATGTGAAAATGTTAAAGAAATGTGAAAAATATTTTCAAATGTGAAAGAAGTCTTTCTTTCTGATCCTAACTGATGTGTTCATTGGTGAATGCTCTCTATTTTTATTACTATGGCTGGAAAAAAAGACAACTTAGACACAAAGCTCTCTCTGATCTCTGTTCTATTCCTTTATCACACATGTTTTGCTTGAATTTCACTGAATGAGTGCAGAATTAGCAATGGAAATCCACAGAGATTCACAAAAAAGAAAATGTTACATTTCTTGTTGGGGGAGAGGGTGAGTGGATGGTGAGGTGGTAAACAAAGGATAATCCAACTTAAAAGACTATACAGTGTCCAATATGGAATACTACCTGAGCAAAACCTGAAATACATTAGTAAAATCTGGATATCTCACTGGTGAGGATTGATATTTGGATTCTGGCAGTATTTGGCAAATCCAGGTCAAGACAGAGGAAAATTCTTTCACCTAAGTGTAATGGACTACTTAGATATAGAGACTCAGGTAATCCTACCGACTAGCTGTGTTTTTAAGCTGAAGACAGGGTTATATAGTCATTAGTCACATAAGGGTTCTACTTTAAAATGTTAATTTTGTTAGAATTCACATTTTCAAAACACTGAAAACATACACAGTGTGATATGACAAATTTTCAAGCAGTCACTGAGCTTGACACGCAGCAGAAAAAGGACTCCATGCTAGACTTTTATCTGTAGACTAGGCTTTCCAAGAATAATGATAGCACCTACTCTTTGGAATATAACATTAGACTTTTTTTCGAGGTTGGGCATGTGTTGGTCGTGGAGAGAAAAATCATAGGATCATCGAGATCAGCGATTTTCTCCAGGATCTCAGTGTTGGAGATTATTTACCAACACATACCAATTTCATTGCTGAAAAAAATATATGACAAGCCAATTTCCAGTTGTTTTTTTATCCAAAAGGATGCTTGACAGAGGACAGAGTAAATAGAGGAAAGGATGTAAAATAATATGTCTGGAGTTCAGAGTTTGAGTGGGGAGGTGTGATATTGGAGAAACAGGTTTAGGGCATATCATGAAAGTCTTTGTGGTCCGTATTAAGAGGTTTTATCACTTGTCCTGAACATGAAGCAAACTCATCAAAGGGTTTAAACAGGATTCAGTTTATTTAGACTGGCAGTTTAAAATACAATTGTAGCAGAACTGTGGAGAGAAAGTCTTGAGAGCTTGCAGAACTGATTCACAGAAGTGGATTAAGAAAGTTTTACATATGAGATTTGTCTAAATAATGCTTTGCTATTAAACTACCAAAAATGAAAACCACTTTCTTAAGCAACTATGTTTCAGTCCAGATGATATACTTGAGCATTACTTCCAAATACTCACAATTATCAAACTTGTTTTTTTTTTTTTACTTTATTTAAGCTTTATTGGTGGTGGGGTTACATCAAACTTGTTTTTGACATACAAGAATCACTTATTATGTCAATACAAGACACAGAATTTTGGTCTCATAATTTATGAATTAAGAAATTCCTTTAGAAAAATCTAAATACTGAAAAATATAATAAAGATTTAAATCTGGATTACCTGTGTTTTCTGCACCCATCATGAAAGCAAAAATGTTTTCCAAGTATATAAGACACTGAGAAAGCCACAAAGTTGAAAGGACCTGCCATTTTTCCTGAGCCTCTTCACTTAGGGTTATATAATGAATATTTGTGCAAAGCTTCCAGTCACCATAAACAGGGATTAAGAAATTGACCTACAGGGTCAAAATAAATTCTGTATTAGATGAAAAGAATAGTAAAAAAGTTTCCAGGAATAGTGTGCAGCTGATCAAAATGGAATGTGAAAAAAAATTTACAAAAAAATCACAATATTCAGTGACAAGTTAATACAGCTCAATATATGGCAGTGAGAAAGTAGGACAAGGAAAAAGGACTTTGGCTAGTCTCAGGAGGTGGTCTGGATGGGAATATCTGGTACAAAGAGTGAGCAATAAATAGGAGGGGGAAACTAAAAAAATAGATTATTCAAGTTGCAGACTGTTTTATTTTTGTCAAATTGAGGGCAGGCCATAACCCTTCCCACCTACTACAGTCCAGATAAGAACATGCAAACCATTGAAACACAGAGAACAAGCATCAGACAGGAATATAGAGAGGGTAGAGCCCTTCCTGGGGTAACAAACAATAGACGTTCTGTCTAGAACACAATAGAATGTCCAACAGTGGATGGACGATCTGTGGATTCGGAAATTCAGAGCAGCAGTAGCCAGAGCTGTAGAAAATCAGTTGAAGATTATGTATTAAAGAGCAAGCTTTGGGGCACCTGGGTGGCTCAGTGGGTTAAAGCCTCTGCCTTCAGCTCGGGTCATGATCCCAGGGTCCTGGGATCGAGTCCCACATCGGACTCTCTGCTCAGCGGGGAGCCTGCTTCCTCCTCTCTCTCTGCCTGCCTCTCTGCCTACTTGTGATCTCTGTCTGTCAAATAAATAAAATCTTAAAAAAAAAAGAGCAAGCTTTGATAAACACTGGATTTGGATATTGAGAAGCTTTGTAGTTAGTACAAAAACCTGATAAAAGGAAGTGGCAATCTGATACAGACCAGGATAGAAACTGTAATGGCAAAGACAATCAGTATAGCACAAGACCAGAGACATTTTGCCTCTAACTACTTCTTCAAGGGATTCACCAAGAGGTAACAGGAATGATTTCAAGGGAATATCAGAAATAAAAGACATGCTATCTGCACTTTGTAATATATTTTAATATAACCCTGATATATTGATTGTACACAAATGCACACATCCTCAGCTCCCCCCACCCCTAACACTACTCTGAGTCAACCGTTTCAGGGACTACATCATTCTAATTCCACAATGTGGACAATGTCATTTTTAACTAATCTTCTCTGATTTTACATTAAAATATTATGATGAGGGACTGTCAAAGGTAATATTCAAACTAACTGACTTGACTGATCACTGCCTTCAAGATTCTTTTGTCCAGAGAGGATGTACAATTCTTCAGTTCACCAATGCTTCTTTCCCCAGCACCTACTGCATGGTAACTTCTGAAGATAACTTGTGAATGAATAAACCAATCTGTTAATAAGTGGTACTTTAATAAAGCTTATTCTTGGCCAGTTGTGCCATGTATGTTGTTTATGCATGGCACATTATAACCAGCCCATGTGTTAAGTCCCCAGTAATATTTAACTCTTTGTTTAAATAAAATTTCATTATTTTTATCTACTTAACATAAAAGACATGGTAGCATTGAATTCCTAGAAGGCATATGAACCTGACTGAATGCCTGATCTGAATGTGTGCCATAATGCTCTTTGACCTGAAAAGTGGATTTTCTTCTGCTTATCATGAGGCATCAAACAGGTAGGAGCCTTGAAATCTCCTTCAGCCTGAATTCCTCATCAGGGCTGCAGGATCTTCTAGTAGCAATATAACAATATAATGCCAGAGTGAGAAATAGCTGCCACAGAGAACAATGCTTTAAATTGTATCAATAAACACAATGTGTTAAAAATAAGGGAGGTATAGTCCTATTCTGGTCTGTATTAATATTGTGTTAACGTCTGGACAACAAACTTTATATGGGAAAATGACAAGTTTGTGGAGAAAATGTGACCAAGATGTCAAGAGACTTTAAATAGCCATATATGGAAAACACGGAAGGAACTCGTGATTTTCACCCCCCTTCCCATCAATATGTTTTCTTATTAGTTTTCCAATTTCAGTAAATGACACCCCATTCACTGAAATGCTTAAGGGTGGAGTCAATTAGAATCACCTTCCTTTTTCAACTCTGAATTAAGTATCAATACTAATACCAAGTATAGTATTAATGCACACGCAATTAATGCTAATAGTAGCTAAAATTTACTGAGTATTTATGCTCTGTCAGGCACTGTACTAGAAGCTTTACATGTATTATTTTGCTTAATTCTCATACCAATTTTATCTTCCATATTTTATTTTTTTTTTTTATTTGAGAGAGAGAGAGAGAGAGAACAAGAGCAGCAGAGGGGTAGGGGTTGGGAGACGAGAGTGAGAAGAAGAAGCAGGCTCCCCGCTGAGCAGAAAGCCCGATGCGGGGCTCGATCCCAGGACCCTGAAATCATGACCTGAGCTGAAGGCAGAGGCTTAACCCACTGAGCCACCCAGGCACCTCTATCTTCTATATTTTAGATGAATAATTTGAGACTTAGAGCTTTGAATACAGTTGCACCTAGTCATAAATGGTGGAGTCAAGATTTAAACCCAAGTTCATCAGATTTCACAACCTGAACCAAGTCTGCATCAATCTCCAAAAATACCTCAACTCTGCCCACTTCTGCCCTTCTCCACTATTACTCTTGTCAAAACCAACATCATCTCTTACCTATACTACTTCAGTAGTATCCTATTTGAAGTCGTGCCAGGTGTTTACATACATTATATCAATGAATCCCGCCTACAGGTCTATGAGATGAGTGTTTTTTATCATCAAAAAGTGAAGAAACTTAAACCAGAGAGTCTAAATGAGATGGCTAAAGTGACATAACTAGTAAACAGAAGAGTGGATCTGTCATATATAATACTCAATGATATAAATTCACTTTGGAGAGGGTCAACTGGATTAGAAGAATGGAGTGAAAGTAAATCACAGACTGCTGCTTGAACACTTATTAATATTAATTAAATAATAAAATGACTTAAATGTTAATAGTGACTAATTAAAATAAAAATAATAATAGTAACCAGACTAAAAAAATAACTACTAACTTCAGTGAAACAAAGAAAGGAACAGGGCTTAAAGCAGTGAGCTTCAAAAAATGAGAGCCAATGGGTACCTAGGTAGCTTAGCTGGTTAAGACTCCAATCCTTGGTTTCAGCTCACGTCAAGATCTCAGGGCCCTGGGATCGAGTCCAGAGTTGGGATCTACACTCAGCATGGAGTCTGCTTGTTCTTCTCCCTCTGCTGCTCCCTTTTTCTCTTTCTCTCACAAAGAAATAAATACAATCTCGAAAAAATGCAAGTAACTTATAGCCAAGGAAAGAAGGCAGAATGTTTCAGAGCAGTACTGAAGTTTCTTGACTAGAGGCCTATTCCTGGGCTAGATGAATGAACTGGCAGAGTCAAAGAAACTCACAACTGTGCCTGATCTGGAAGGGAAGCAAACTTAGTAGATGCTATCTCCTTTCTTTTCTGACTGGGGATGAGTGATCAAATGAATAAAGTATAAAATAGAATTAGAAATTCTTCCTAAAAGAAGTAAATGTTCCAGGATTTACACAACTGGGGAACTGAAGTGAAACCTAACTGTATACCAACATGGCAACAGGACATGACCCCAGATGGAGAGAACTAATCCTGACTTAAAAAGATGAAGTTCTCAAAAATAAATAAATAAATAAATATTTTTTAAAAAAGATGAAGTTCTCAAGAGACAAAGAAAGTAAAGACCATACTTTCTAACAAAGACTGCACAGAGCCTCACCTGAATTCTCTTGTCTTCTAGCATACCATACACACTCAATATCTCATCCTCAAACAAATGTTCAGATACTATGAAAAGAGCCAGGCAAAGAAAAAAATATGTCTGTACCACATGCCTAAATCTGATCAACATAAATAAAAAGACAAAAGAAAAATTTCCAGATTTGTAACCATATAATAAATATATTGCTAAGTGAATGAAACCAATGTGAAAAGGCTGCATAGTGTTTAATTCCATATATATAGCATTCTGGAAAAGGCAAAACTATAAAAACAGTGAAAAGATCAGTGGTTGCCAAGTGTGAGAAGAAAGGGAAGGATAAGAAGGCAGAGCATGGAGAGCTTGTAGGGCAGTAAAATTACTCTGTATGATGCTATAATGGTAGAAATATGTCATTACACATTTATGGAAAGCATGCCAAGAGTGAACTCTAATGTAAATTAGATTTTGAATGATAATGCTGTGTCAATGTATGTTCATGGATTGCAACAAGTGTGTGTGTGTGTGTGTAGGATATAGGGGAAATCTCTCTGCTTTCTGCTCAGATTTGTTGTGAACCTAAAACGTCCCCCAAAAATAAAGTCTACTGACAAATGAGATAAAACTTGACAAATGGAGTAGATACAACTACTTGTTAAGAAAAGAAAATTTCTCTGAATTGTAGAAACAATTGAATCTAGATTAAAGGTGCAAGAATGTTCTAGGAAAGTATCAAATGATAAAAATCTGGTAAAATTACTAAACTTCAATGGTAAACAATTTTCAAGCATCCAGCAAAAAGTACTTCATCCAAAGAAAGGAAAACGTGTTATTCTGAGATTTCTCCAGAACAGTTTTCAGGTTAGAAGACAATAGGACCACGAACACACATTTTTAGAAAAAGAAATTATGTCCCAAGAATATGGCAAATCAAGAAGTTTTACAAATATAAAGGCAACAAGCATTAATTCTCAAATAGTAAATCTCTAGGGAAGCTAGTACTCCAAGACCTACCTGCAAGAACAAGTTAACAACAAAATACAGATAATTAAGAGATTACTCAGAAAAAAAGATTCAGTAATGGTCATAGCAAAAGTCCAGGTGATGAGCACTGCATTCATATAAGTATAAAGTACATAGATGCCAAAATTAACAGTACTGGACAGAATAAGATTGGTATAAGCAGTAACAAAATTAAAAATTAAAAATTAACTGAAAACAAATCAGAAAGTGGGAATGGAGTAGGAGGAAATGTGAACAAGCAAATTATCATTTTCATAATATAAATTCACTCTAAAATTTAACTATATGTCTACAATTATATATATGTGTGTGTGTATATATATATATGTATATATATATACTTAAATGAAAAATCATAGCTCCAATCCCTTAATAGATTCAAAACTTAATTACTAAAGAGATCATTTAGAAAATAAGTGATACTGTAATGAGAAAACATTACTTGGAATTCCTTCAGTTTCTTTTTCTTCTGAACAAATAAAACAAAACTGCATACTTTATTCTAAAATCACATTTGTAGTCAGGGGAGCAAGATGGCAGAGAAGTAGGAGATCCTGTTTCAACCGGTCCCCTGAAGTAAGCTAAATATCTGCCAGAACACTATGAATACCCATGAAATCAGGCTGAGATGTAAGATTATACACTTCTGGATCTCTGCGGGGGCAGACAATATCAGTGGAGAGGTAAAGTGGAGTAGAAATCCTTGGACCGATATCGAAGGATAAACAGAAGGGGGAGGGAGCTACTAGAAGCAACCCATTAGAAAGTAATATCCCAGGAGCGCCTGGGTGGCTCAGTGGGTTAAAGCCTCTGCCTTCAGCTCAGGTCATGATCCCAGGGTCCTAGGATCTAGCCCCGCATCGGGCTTTCTGCTCAGCGGGGAGCCTGCTTCCTCCTCTCTGCCTGCCTCTCTGCCTACTTGTGATCTCTGTCTGTCAAATAAATAAATTAAATCTTTAAAAAAAAAGAAAATAATACCCCAATACAGAAGTGCCCTGTGGTTGGGGACCAGCATTAACTTGGAGTCTGGTTAAAAGCTCTCAAAAAGAGCAAAAGAACTTAAAGGGCAATTGGTGGAATCAGGCAGTCATGGGCATGGGCCTAAGACCACCAACCCAAGACAGCCACCGCTGGTGACTACCTGTGCCAGAGACAGCCCTGCAGGGACTCCAGTCTGTGGTCCCCGAGCCTGCAGCTTTCCACTACTTACACCACCACTCTGGCTGGGCACATACCCGCCTGCACCTGAGAGAGCCTGTTGTGGGTATCAGCCTGTGGTCTCTGTGCCCGCAGCCTTCCGCAAGCTGTGTGGTCTCAGCACACCCAGCCTGGGCCTAAGAGAGCCTGGCAGAGACTCCAAGCAAGGTTCCTCGGCCTGCAGCCCTCCGTGATCTGTGCCACCGCCGGGTGTAAGGGCACCTGGCATGGACATGGGCTCCAGACAGCAGTCCCACTAACGTCGGGCGTTCAGGCCCGCCCAGACCAATATCAATCACGGTTTTAGTGGCACGAGGCTGCAGAGACAAGCAGGAGCTTTGGGCAACCACTGAGATAGTGACTGGGGGTGCCACTGCCTGTGGGAGGTTGTGATGTTCAGCGGAGTTTGCAGAGGGGGAGTCTGTGTGTCCTGGACCCTTAGAGGGGAGCAGACTAAGGCTTCTCTCTAAGACAGAGGTCTGGGTGCAAACAGTTTTCTTTCCACTAAATCTCTGAAAAGCCACAAAAAGCCTCCAAAGAACAAAAACCTCCAGAGAACAAAAGCCTTAAAGACCGGTTTCCACAGAGTCAAGCCCCTTGATAGGGAGTAGGGAGACTCAGGCTAAGCAGGACTGACTGAAAAACAATGTGGCAGATCCCTCTATCAGAAGACAAGGCAAAAGAACAAGAGGACAACCACCACAGGGTCCCCATAAAACTGCAAAACCACAGCATCAGGGGAAAACAATATATTAAGCTCCCGGTATTGCCCCCAAACCTGTATATTTCATAGATACAACTTTTCATTCTTTCTTTTTTAAAAAAATTCATTCTCACAATTCTTGTTCTTTTTAATTTTTTAACCTACTTACCATTACAACTAGAGGTTCAATACAACATATTCCATAATAACTTTTTAACTTGAACTCTTTTCATATATATATATATATGTTTCTTTTTTTTAACATACATATAGATATAAGCTTCAAGGTAATCCTTGTCCCCTATTTAATACTACCCCTATATATAAACAAGTTTTAATTTCCTGTATCTCTGGAAAGTTGAGTCCTTCAAGAAAAATAACAAGATACACCCAGGAAGAACTGAAATAAACTTCCTCACCCACATCAAGGGTTTATAACCACCTTCCCGTCTTATTCTTCTGTCAGTGTTTCTGTGTATTTGTTTTTGTACTATATAAATCTTATTCTTGGGGTTCACTTTGGCTGGGTTTTTCTTCTCTTTCTTGTCTCTTTTGTCGGTCTTTTTGTTTGTTCATTTTTGTTTATGTACCTTATAAATCTTAATTTGGGAGCTCATTTTGGCTGGGTTTTCTCTTTTTTTCTTTTTTCTTTCTTTTAGGTGATGACTTCCAGTTGCTCCAAAACTTTCCAGGGTGAACATTGTCTGGACCATGGTTGATATATTCAGCTATACATCCCCTCAACCACCTCTCACCAAAATGACTAGAAGGAGGAACACCCAAAAGAGGAAAAATTCAGAGACCGCGCCTTCTGTCACAGAACTATTGGATATGTACATAAACAGTATGTTGGAAAGGGAATTCAGGGTAACAATTATCCAGACAATGCCAAGGCTGGAGAAGACCATTAGTGACAACATAGAATCTCCAAGGGCAGAAGTGAGGTCTGACCTGGCAGTACTAAAAAATGCTATCAATGAGATCCAATCTAATCTAAATACTCTAACAGCTAGGGTAACTGAGGCAGAAGATTGAATTAGTGATCCAGAAGACAAACTGATAAAAAAGAAGGATCACGAGGAGGCCTGGAACAAACAGCTTAAAAGCCATGGAAACAGAATTAGGAAAATAAATGATGCCATGAAACATTCCAATGTCAGAATTATTGGGATCCCTGAGTGAGTGGAGAAAGAGAAAAGGCTAGAAGATATATTTGAACAAATTCTGGATGAAATTTTCCCTAATCTGGGGAATGGAACAAGTGTTCATGTCCTAGAGGCAGAGAGGACACCCCCCAAGATCAACAAGAGTAGAAAGACCTCCAGACATGTAATTGTGAAATTCACGAATTGTAAATTCAGAGAAGATGTCTTAAGGGCAGCTAGGGGGAAGAGATTCCTTACATAGAGAGGGAGGACCATCAGAATAACATCAAACCTGTCCACAGAAACCTGGCAAGCCAGAAAGGGCTGGCAACACATATGCAGGGCACTAAATGAGAAGAACATGCAGCCAAGAATACTTTATTCAGCAAGGCTGACATTCAAAATGGATGGAGAGATAAAGAGCTTCTCAGACCAGCAAGGTTTAAAAGAGGATATGACCACCAAGCCAGCACTACAAGAAATTTTAAGGGGGATTCTACAGAAGGACACTACATCATTCTTAAAGAGACTATCCACCAAGAAGATCTAACAATTTTAAATATTTATGTCCCCAACATGGCAGCAGTCAACTACATAAGCCAACTGATAATCAAAATAGTCATATTGATATGAATATATTAACTGTAGAGGATCTTAACATGCCACTCTCAGTAACAGATCATCTACACAGCAAATCAATAAAGAAACAAGCACTTTGAATGACACATTGGATCAGATGGACCTCATAGATATATAAAGAACATTTCACCCCAAAACAACAAAACACTCATTCTTCTCGAGTGCACGTGGAACTTTCTCCAGAATAGACCACATGCTGGGTCACAAATCAGGGCTCAACCAATACCAAAAGATTGAGATTATTCCCTGCATATTCTCAGACCACAATGCTTTGAAAACTGGAACTCAATCACAAGAAAAAGTTTGGAAAGAATACAAACACTTGGAAGCTAAAGACTATCCTGCTCAAGAATGTTTGGATCATCCAGATGGCCAACAGACACATGAAAAAGTGCTCCACATCACTCGGCATCAGGGAAAAACAAATCAAAGCCACAATGAGATACCACCTCACACCAGTCAGAATGGCTAAAATGAACAAGTCAGGAAATGACAGATGCTGGCGAGGATGTGGAGAAAGGGGAACCCTCCTACACTGTTGGTGGGAATGCAAGCTGGTGCAACCACTCTGGAAAACAGCATGGAGGTTGCTCAAAAAGTTGAAAATAGAGCTACCTTATGACCCAGCAATTGCACTACTGGGTATTTACCCTAAAGATACAAACGTAGTGATCCGAAGGGGCACATACACCCGAATGTTTATAGCAGCAATGTCCACAATAGCCAAGTTATGGAAAGAACCTAGATGTCCATCAACAGATGAATGGATAAAGAAGAAGTGGTATATATATATACAATGGAATACTATGCAGCCATCAAAAGTAATGAAATCTTGTCATTTGCAACGACATGGATGGAACTAGAGGGTATCATGCTTAGCGAAATAAGTCAATCGGAGAAAGACAACTATCATATGATCTCCCTGATATGAGGAAGTGGAGATGCAATGTGGGGGGGTTAAGGGGGTAGGAAAAGAATAAATGAAACAAGATGGGATCGGGAGGTAGACAAACCAAAAGAGACTCTTAATGTCATAAAACAAACTGAAGGGAGTGGGGGGGAAGGGGTGTTGGGAGAGGGTGGTGGGGTTACATTATATGTTTATAAAAAAATAAAAAATTAAAAAAAGAATGTTTGGATCAACCAGGAAATCAAAGAAGAACTTAATTCATGGAAACCATGAGAATGAAGACACATCAGTCCAAAACCAATGGGATATGGCAAAGGCAGTCTTAAGAGGGAAATACATAGCCATCTAAAAATCACATTTGTAGAATAATTCTATTTTGTAAAATAATTTTTGGCCATTTGTGCAGTGTCACGTTGACTAAACTGGACACACATTTCCCAGAATTCCCTTCCCTCTATAGTCTGGATTCTAGCTGTCCAGTGAATTTGCACATAATTTGTTAAACATAAGTGACATAAATGCTATTATTCTCTGAAGGTCACTGTGACTAGATATAGTGATGAAAACAAGGGGACAGGTTGGTTTTTACCTTGTCCTTGATCTCCCCTACTCTGTCTCCAGTTCTCCATGGCAATCAACAGCAACCCTGAACTCACAACCAGACATCTGGTGGTGGACCACTGATGCAGAAGAAACATAGAAACACAGCTTCCCACTTAATTGGACCTTTTTGGCTATTCATATTGATTTAACTATGAGAGGTCTAATTCTTACAATAAAATCTTTATTCCATAACTCATAGAGAATCTGAATCTTTGACTGAACCCTGCCTGATACAAATATTTTCTTTGTTATGTGTGTAAAAAGATACTGAAAATTATATTCCCTTAATACTAATGACAGTTATTTCTAAACAGCTTAATTGTTGTGATTTTAAACTACGTTTATCATTTTATACATATACTTGGCTTTGCTCTCAGGAAAAGACCACCACCAAGCCTAGCTCTTTCTGAGAAGAGCACTGCTCAACAGAAAATGTGTGGAGTTTCTTCTTCCTGTCAAACATTATTTGTCTCTGTTCTACTTTCTCAGGATTTTCTTCCAGGGATTAGGTGGTTAAGTCCCACACTAAGGTGTAATAATCACAAGGTCCAACATGTTATTCTTCCTGGATAACATCTTTACAATTAGCATAAACTAACTTTCAGCAGGTTAACCCCAAGAAAAACTGGATAGGATTCCAGATAAGGTAGTTGAAAGTCCTTGCTTACAAATTAAAAACAAGGCAAGTCCTCCCTAAATTTTGAGAGGGATACATGGTCACTAATAACATAATGTAATAAATTTTTTTTAAGATTTTATTTATTTATTAGTTAGAGAGAGAGAGAGCAAGCACAGGCAGAGAGAGGCAGGCAGAGGCAGAGGGAGAAGCAGGCTCCCTGCCAAGCAAGGAGCCCGATGTGGGACTCGATCCCAGGACGCTGGGATCATGACCTGAGCCGAAGGCAGCCGCTTAACCAACTGAGCCACCCAGGCGCCCCTGTAATAAATTTTTTAGTTGATAACTGAACTAACTCTAACAAGATAACTGGTTTTCAGAATTTAAGGATTTTAGCATTTTGCTATGATGATTTTGAAAGGCACAGGAAAGAATATCGTGGTTGTCAAAGTAGACATTCAGTAAGTATTTATTGACATTCAAAATTTGTTAATGTTGCTTACTTCACAGTTAGCAATTTCTAAACTGTAAGCAAAAAAGCAGTGTTCTAAACCAAATGAGAAAAAGAGTTAAGTTCAAAAACATTAATGAAACATTCAATTAAACACAATTTAATGTATAAGTTGTGGTTGCAGAGATCCTCACTATTTCCAAGGTAGAGTTCCCCACATTTGGTGACATTAGAATAGAGAGATATTGTTTTTTCATTTATTTGTGTTATTTTCCTAAGGACCTATAAAATCTTAAGTAGTAGTAGTTCACAGGACAACATTTGGCAGAAGAATAATATGCTCCTCTTTTTGTTCTTTGTATGGGGCTATGTTGGTGGCTATTTTAGTTATGAATTAGATACTGCAAGCTGGAGTGGCTATTCTGCAAATATTATAGAGTACTCTTAAGTCAGCTAGGATAAAATTAATTAACAATTACTTATTGTTTTATCTTTTTCCTATTTGTATTACAATTGCTCAGTCTAAGTTTTAGATGTCAAGAGATATTTCACAGACATAATAATGTAATACACCAAAGAAAGTGCAGAACATTTATCTTAACTTAGACCAAAACTGTGTTTCACATTTTGTCTGAAAACTAATACTAATCATAGGTATCATTGTAAACAGAGGCTAGAAGTATTTTCTGCCTGCTCAGGAGGTATGAAAGCAAGAGAGTTTTATGTTATTCTTAGAATAAACTTGATATTTTAATAAAAACCTCAGTTTTCAATAAAGTTATTTGCTGTGAAAGCAAAGATCATTTCAACAGATACAAGTACACATAATCTACATTCTTATTTGCTCAACACAAACATATTTATACTCTCAATATACAAATAGCTAGGCTTCATCCCTTTTCCTGCACAGAATTTATCAAGGAAATGGTACCATCATTATATTAAGCTATAAATGGCAAATGAAAGGATTTATCTTACAATCCATTTTATAAAATTATAAGACAGCACTTGACCACATCACATCGTCTAACCATATCCTCTGGAAACTACCTGTGAAGTTGACATTATTTGTGTCTTAAAATAAATTGAATTTTTCTATCTTTGCATATAATCATTAATATCAGTTCTATCATCAAGAATATTACCCCTCAGAGAAAACTAAAATGGCATTATTAATGACTAACTGGGATATGAATTCTGAATTCTTCTATTTTTTTATACTTTTAGACTAAAAACAAAGTTAAACTATAACAAGAAATTTTACTCTGTAATCATTTCAAATGTTTAATTTTTATACAGTTGTCACAGAGATTATCTCTAAGATCCCATTCAATTGTAATATGATTAGTTCTCTTAATGTATACTTTTTAAAACAGCAAAATTGTGTTGTACGTTCTTTGGGTTTGGTCAAATGTATAATGACCAAAATGCATATGACCAAAAATATATAATCCATCATAATATCATGTAGAAATTATCATCCAGTATCATTTCTCTGTCCTAAAAAAAATCTTCTATGCTTTGCCTATTCATCTCTCTCTAAGCTTCAATCTCTGGCAACCGATTTTTTTTTTTTATTCTTTCCATAGTTTTGTCTTTTCCAGAATGTCATACTGAAAGACATTTTGATTGCTTCCAAGTTTTGGCAACTCTCAATACAGCGCATATAAATATCTATATACACGTTTTTGTATAGATATAAGTTTTCACCTTATTTGCGTAAATATCAAGGAATACAATTGCTCATGGTAAGAGCTGTTTAGTTTCATAGAAACTGTCACACTGTCTTCCAGAGAGGATGCACCATTTGGCATTTCCACCAGGAATAAAAGAGAGTTCTAGCTGTTCCACATCCTCCCAGCATCTGGTGTTGTCAAGTGTTTTGGATTTTGACCATCTAGTAGGTTGTAGCGACATCTCATTTTTGTCTTAATTTACAACTTCCTAATAACATATCATTTGTCTATCTTTTCTTATGCTTACTTGTCATCTGTATATATGTCTTCTTTGTTGAGATGCCTATGTATGGTTTCAGCCCATTTTTTAATGGAGTTATTTTCTTACTGTTGAGTTTTAAGAATTCTCTGTTTATTTCGGTCGACATTTATTAGATATGTCTTTTGCAAATATTTTCTCCCAGTCTGTGGCTTACTGTCCCACTCTCTTGAAACTGTCTTTTGCAGAGTGGAGGTTTTTAATTTTAATGGAGTCTAGCCTATCAATTTCTTCATTCATGAATCATGCCTTTGATACTGAATGTAAAAATTCATCATCATACCCAAGATGATCTTGGTTTTCTCCTCTGCTAACTTCCAGGAGCTTTATAGTTTTACATTTCACTTGTAGACCTGTGATACATTTTGAATATAGTTTTGAGAAGGGTATAATGTCAGTGTCTAGATTTCTTTTTGCATGTGGAAGTCGTTGTCCCACGACCATTTGTTGAAAAGACTATCTCATCCCCATTGTATTGCTTTTGTGTCTGTCAAAGATTAGTTGACTACATTAGTGTGGATCCATTCATTGGCTCTCTATTCTGTTCCACTGATATATTTTTTCACCAATGCAAAGCTGTCTTAATTACTGCATCTTTATAATAAGTCTTAAATTGATTAGTGTTAGTCCTACAACTTTGTTCCTTACCTTCAATACTGTGTTGGCTACTCTAGGTATTTTTCCTCTCCACATAAACTTTAGAATCGGTTTGCCTATATCCACAAAATAACTTGTTGGGATTTTGATTAGGATTGCATTCACTCTACACATCAATTTAGGAAAATCTAAAACCTTGATGATATTGAGTCTTCCTACCATGAATACCATGAATGTGGAATACCCCTCCATTTATTTCATTTTTTATATCTTTCTCCACAGTTTTGTAGTTTTCCTTATATAGACCTTGTACATATTGTTAGATTTATACTTTTCATATTTTTGGTATTAATATAAATGGTAGTATGCTTTTAATTTGAAGTTCCATTTGTTCATTGCTGGTGTATTCTATACACCAAAAAGCAACTGACTTTTCTATATTATTGTATCCCGTAATCTTGCTATAATAGTTTATTAGTTCCAGAAGCTTTTTTTCAATTCTTCCAGATTTTCTACATAGTTGATGTTACCTGTGAACACTTTTGCCCATTTTTAAAATACATTGTTTTTTTATTGATTAGTTTTAAGTTACTGACATATTATGATTACCAGACCTTTATTAGGTACAGTTTGCAGATATATTCTCCCATTGTATGAGCTCTTTTCAGTTTCTTGATAGTGTCCTTTGGA
The DNA here is from genome assembly GCA_003697995.1 of Taxidea taxus jeffersonii. Taxonomy (NCBI): domain Eukaryota; kingdom Metazoa; phylum Chordata; class Mammalia; order Carnivora; family Mustelidae; genus Taxidea; species Taxidea taxus. The sequence goes on from ML094030.1 coordinate 42,134, forward strand.
GCACAAGAGTATTTATTTTTGATTAAGCCCAATTTAGCATTCCCCCCTTATCTTACTTATGATTTTGATGTCATGGCTAAGAAAATCATTGCTTAGTCCAAGGTCAGAAGGTTTTATAACTATCTTTTACCAAAATTTTACAGCTTGAGCTTTTATATTTTGCTGTTATGTCCATTTTGACCTTAGTTTTATGTATAGTTGAGTCAGGCATAAAACTTTATTCTTTTGAACCCTACTATCCTGTTGCAACAGCACCATCTGTTGAAAAGACTATTTGTGCCTCCATGGAATAGTCCTGACATCCCTTTAAAAATCAATTGTTCATAATTATATGGGTTTATTTATTTACTCTCAATTCTATTCTTTTTTATCTGTTTGTCTCTACCTTATTTCAGTACCACACAGTATTGATTTTCACAGATTTTTAATAAGTTTTTAAATTGAGAAAATTGAGTCCTCCAATTGTGTTATTCTTTTAAAGATTGTTTTGACTACTCTGGATCTCTTGCATGTACATAAGAATTATAGGATCGGGGTGCCTCGGTGGTTCAGTTGGTTAAGGGTCTGCCTTCAGCTCAGGTCCTGATCCCAGGGTCCTGGGATCAAATCCCACATTGGGCTACCTGCTCAGCAGGGAATCTGTTTCTCCTCTCCCTCTGCACCCACCCCCCCCCGCCAGCTCCTGTTAGCACTCCCCTGCACCCCAAATAAATGAATAAAATATTTAAAGAAAGCATTGTAGGATCAGTTTGTCAATTCCTGAAAATGCAGATGGGATTTTGATCAGGACTGTGTTGAATCTGCAGGTCAATTTTGGTAGTACTGTCATTGTGAAAATATTTAGTCTTCCAATTCATGAACACCAGAGACCTTCACATTTTCTTAGATCTTTGTAATTTATTTCAAATATGCTTTGTAGTTTTGCACTTATTTTATAAGATTTATCCCCAAGTATTTTATTATTTTAATGCTGTTGAAAATAAAATTGTTCTCATAGTTTCATTTTGGACTATTCATTTTAAGTGTAGAGAAATATAATAGATATCTTTTTATAATTGATCTTGTATCCTAAAGCCAAGATAATGTCAGCTCACTCAATATCTTTTTTTTATTTTTCTTCCCTAATTGCACCAATTAGAACAACCTTCAGTGTCATGTTGAATAGAAGTGGCAAGAGTGAACATTCTGGTCTTGTTCCCAATCTTAGCTACCTTTTGTCATTAAATGTTTTACTGTAGGGTTTTCATAGATGCCTTTTATCAGGTTGAGGGAATTACCTTCTATTTCTACTTTGTTGAATACTTTTATTAGGAAAGGGTGTTAGATTATATCAGTGCTCTTTCTGCATCTATTGAGATGGTAATGTGGTTTTTGTCCTTTACTATATTAATATGACAAATTATATTGATTGGTTTTCATATATTGAACCAACCTTGCATTCCTGGTTTTTGATTTCACAAATCCCCATTTTTGTGGTGTCCAATTTTTTATATATATTGCTGGATTCTGTTTTATACATATTTGGCTTTTATATGTATATATTCATATATATGTGTGTGTGTGTGTGTATATATATATATATATATATATATATATATATATTCAGTTTATATATATATTGCTGGATTTGGTTTGCCAGTATTTAGTTGCAAATTTTTGAACCTGTATTAATAAGGGCTATTTTTCTATATTTTTCTTCTCAAGGGATTTCATGAAATGAGTTGGCAAGTGTTCTCTCCACTTCCATCTTTCAAAGTTTGCCAAGGACTGGCATTAACTCTTCAGATATTTGATACAATTTTAATCATCAGCATTTCCTCGTGAGAACTTTTTGATTACTAACTCAATATCTTTGTTATAGGTCTATTCCGATTTTCCATTTTTTGGAGTCAGATTCAGGTGGTTGTGCCTTTCTAGGAATTCTTCCATTTCCTCTAGATTATCTAATTTTTTGGCCTATAGTTGTTCATAGTATTCCCTTACAATACCTTTTATTCCTATAATATTGGTAATCACATCTTTCAGTCCTGATTTTAGAATGTGAGTCTTCTATTTTTCTTAGTTTAGCTAAAGGTTTGTCAATTTATTTCAAAGAAGCAACATGAAGTTTTGTTGATTTTCTCCACTGCTTTTCTATTCTCTATTTACACTCTCACCTACAGCCTTCCTTTTGTTTGCTTTGTTTTCATTTTGTTCTTCTTTTGCTACTTTCTTAAGGTGGAAGTTTATGTTATTGATTTGAAATCCATTCTTCTTTTTTAAATATAGGTATTTAAAGCCGTATATTTTCTTCTAAGTACTGCTTTAGCTGCATCCCATATGACTTGGTATGTTATGTTGTTATTTGCAACCATCTCAAATCATTTCCTAATTTCCCTTTTGCTTTCTTCTTTTCCTTTTTAATTACTTAGGATTGTGGTTAATTTCTACATATTTGTGAATTTTGCCAAAGATTATTTTGATTACACAAAAAACAAACAAACCCTGGCCTCATTATCTTTGGCCTAATTTTTTACGTAGGTGGAACAAGAGTAGTAATTAACCTGAAGTCTCCCTCAGCATACAGTCTTTAGTGAATTAAGTCCAGGGAACTTCTGTAATGAAAATTTCATGAGGGGTCTTGGATTGGACTTGTAAAATATCTATCCTCTATCACTATATCCTAGGACTAGGAAGCCAAGCCTAACACATCTTCTCCCAAATTTGATCTGCCATACTTATAAATTTAGGTTATGTCTTCTCTCTTGAGGTGTCCAAAATTTGCTAAGGTCTCCTGCCTGACAGAAATTGACCTTCTCCAGCCCCTATGAGACTGAGGCTAAGCAAAGTACCAAACTAGTTTTCTTGGAAGGATTTTGTAAGCACTGATTCTACATGTGAAATCAATCCTTGTTACTTAATAATGGTCTTCCCATACTTGCTCAAATTAGTTCCATTTTAAAATGTGACACTCAAGGTATGGTATGACCTTGGTTGGACAATTATATCCAATTGCATCCTGGTGAAAATGAGAGCAGATTCTTTTTGAGCCTATGTAAATAATTTTATCTCCATGAAAACTAAGAAGTCTCAGTAAAAATGTTTTCTGAATTGAGAGGGAGCTTCAGGAAGACTCAAATTCCTTTAGAAATGTTTCCAGTTATATTACTCAACCCTCACAAATCACAAATACTTGCCATTTATATCCATGTAGTTGGAACTGGAGGGTATTATGCTAAGTGAAATAAGTCAGTCGGAGAAAGACAATTATCCTATGGTTTCACTGATATGTGGAACATTAGAAAGTGCAAAAGACCATAAGGGAAGGGAGGGAAAACTGGATGGGAAGAAATCAGAGAGGGAGACCAACCATGACAGAGTCTTAACTATGGGAAATAAACTGAGGGTTGCTGTAGGGGAGTTGGATAGGGGAATGGGCTAACTGGGTGATGGGCATTAAGGGCACAAGATGTGATGAGCACTAGGTGTTATATGCAACTGATGAATTGTTGAACACTGCATCTGAAACTAATGATGTACCATATGCTGGCTAACTGAATTTTTTTAAAAAAAGAAAAATGTTTCAGTTTGTAAAACCATAAATTACTAAATTTTGAGCTAAATAAGCTTTATTTTGAAAAGGGCTTCTTTATAATCAGAAAAAATAGAAAATAAAATGATGTCAACACCACTGTAAACAAATAACAACAGTTCTATTTTCATCAGTTTAGTTGGTGCTGTGTCCTTAGTTTTTCTAATTCTGATTAGCAACCTGCATTCCTGAAATGTATCTGCTTGGAGACTAAAAGAATTTCTCTAATTCCTAACAGTCCATGGTCAGCTTGAAAGTTGTCTAAGCATTACCAGCTCAAAATCTTATCTAAGAGTCTATCCCCCTGAAGTATCAGTAGTTCATGGTATATGGTAAAATCCTTCCCATAATGCCTTGAGACTCTTTTTCTTAATTTGCTTCTTTGTTTTTACAAATTATATCCTGAAGTTTATCGTGGAGCTTTCATGAAAGCATCAGAGGGAAGGATAAAACTATTTGACAGTAGGACTGGATGGCTATGGTAAATTTATCACAGTAACCAATAGTATAAAGAATGTAGAAGAGTAAAATTCTCTACTAGAACATAGGAAATAACCATTTTGTAAAGGCTTGATCAACAATTCTCCTGAAGGTAATACTATATTTTTGACTATGAAGGCACTGACAAATTTCCAGGGCCTTGCTGTAAAGTTTATAATCTCTGAAATAGTTGTATTAATAAAATTTACATAGACAAACTTAACCTTGAAAAGGCTGAGCATCTCTTCTGACTTGGAAATTCTTCCCATGAAACTTTTATAAAAATGTCAAACTAATTAAGATATATGGAGCTACCAAAAAAAAACTAATTATTTCTGGCATCTGTTTTTGATAAGATGAAATAACAAAACTTCATGCTTTTTCATGGGATATCTGGGAAATCTCAAGGACAGTTTTAGGTATTAAACATATCCTAAAATATCTTCTTTATTTTTTAATGTAGGTTTTGACCTTGGGAAGGCATAATAGAAAGAGTTTTCAGAGGAAAACTAGTAATTTTACTAAGACAGAATCATGGGTTTCTGAAAAACAATGCCTATTAATAAAACACATAAAATAGTAATTAATTTTAAAAAAGAAAAAGATTACACAACTATAAAGAAGCTTAGCTCTTTCATAAGTGAGGAACCTTTGGTTTTTGTTTTAAACATAATAATCATTTCCACTGTCAAAAACCATACCTCTGGGGCGCCTGGGTGGCTCAGTGGGTTAAAACCTTTGCCTTTGGCTCAGGTCATGATCCCAGAGTCCTGGGACCGAGCCCTGCATCGGGCTCTCTGCTTAGCAGGGAGCCCGCTTCCTCCTCTCCCTCTCTCTGCCTGCCTCTCCGCCTACCTGTGATCTCTGTCAAATAAATAAACAAAATCTTTAAAACAAAACAAAACAAAACAAAAAACAGAACACACCTCTGAGCCAAGGAATCCACCTTGACTATTTTTACAGTTAAAATGGGGAGAAGCCAGGTTTCACTAAGGAAGGAATGACTACTATTAGTCTGTTTCTCCTCACTCCCCTTCTTCCTTTCATAAAAGAAATATTATGAAAAATAATAATAAAGAATTTAAACAAGTCATCAAAAATCAGAAAAAGTAATTTAGGTGGAATTTGTAAACTCTGCTGTCCAGAAAGATTATGAAGAAGATAAAGAATAACATCTAGTAACATCCTTGTTAAGAATTCTAAGACAGGGGCACCTGGATTGCTCAGTTAAGGTGCTGCCTTCAGCTTAGGTCATGATGCCAGGGTCCTGGGATGGAGCCCCTCATCGGACTCCTTGCTCAGCGGGGAGTCTGCTTCTCCCTCTCCCTATGTGTGTGTGCGCTCTCTCTCTCTCTCTCCCCCTCTCTCAAATAAATAAAAAAATATTTAAAAAGATTTCTAAGACAAAGTTAATTAACAATTTAATACAGAGAAAGTAAAATTCTAGAAATTCTAAAAACCTCCATTTCTATTAAGAATATATTTGGCAGTAAAGATTTCACAGGCTTTTTAGTTTATGATTAAAGCTACCAAAACTAAGCTAATTCTGTCAAAATTTAAATACATTTTGTTGTTTCTTTTTTAGACTCAGTATTTGCAGCTATTATAAACAAGGACAAATAAAAATTACCAGTTTGCAAACTTTTTCAACTCTCTCTATATATTTTTTATCCATTCAGAATACAATAAAAATACTCTCACAGGAAACCTAATTTACAAGAGCAAATAAGCACTTATATTCCTGTCAGTATTGCTCCTCATATAGTCTGAACTACATATAATGAAAGCAACTAACTTCTATTTTTACAGGAAAAAAATGGATAGACATTTGAAGACTTTGTCATATGCCATCATATGCAAGCATTTAGACAACTATGAAAGTTTATAAATACAAATAACACAACTCTCTACAGCGACTCACACCTCTGTCTAGTTAAAATGGCAAAAAGGAACACGTTCTTTAACATGACTCAAAGATATAGCCACAGCAGAGCATAAAAGGAAACATTTCTAAATAGAAGTATATAATCTCTGCAAACAACTTTTCAGTACTCAATCATTCTTAAAAACTGTCTTCTAATTTAATAATTTTCCATAAATTAACTCAGTTTAAGATTAGTCCGAAATTTTACATTAACTAAGAATATTTCAAATTATGTTTAAGCTTTCAAACTTTAAAACATAATTATTGTTAATATGGAAAGCTTGTTGGAATCCTGAAATAATTTAATTGAACACATGAACACAAATGTGTATTTTTCATAATCTTAAATATTATGTGGGAGTCATATAAGCTTATTTCATTATGAAGCCAATATTAGAAGTTTAAAAAGTTCAGAGTAAGTATTCTCTTTGAGTTAAAACAAATCAAAATCATACTAAAAACATAAAACATACATTATACCATATTTTTTAAAACTCAAGGAAAAGATGTATAATACTACATATTTTTAAACCAAAATCATTACTTTAGTCTAATAGGTCAAACAATTAATCATTATTATGTAAACCTGGATTATAAAAATGTTTCTAAGCTAGTTATTTCTAAAATATTGTCACAGTTCGGGATGCCTGGGTGGCTCAGTGGGTTAAGCCGCTGCCTTCGGCTCAGGTCATGATCCCAGCGTCCTGGGATTGAGTACCACATAGGGCTTTCTGCTCGGCAGGGAGCCTGCTTCTCCCCTCGCCTCTCTGCCTGCCTCTCTACCTACTTGTATGATCTCTGTCTGTCAAATAAATAAATAAAATCTTTTTAAAAATATTATCACAGTTCAATTTCGTCATTTCCTGTACATTTTGGAGATTTCTATTTATATAAGCATTTCCAAAAGAAAATAGATATCTATTATTCATCACTCAAAGATCAAATGATCAGATGATAAAACCAAAGTCCTAATTATTGAGGCCACCAATGAAAATAATACACTGGCCACAAGTTAACCAGAAACAAAAATTAAAAATCAATAGGGGAAATGAAAAAGGCAAAACCAAAAGTAAACAAGATTAGAGAATAAAGAAATTTAAAGCCCTGTGCTGCCTGCTTGGGATTTATTACTAAAGCCAAGAAGACTTAACTGGTCTGAAACTATCCACGGGATATACTTCCCCACTAATGCAGTTTTCTTGTCTCCATGTGGTAAGAATATGTGTGTTATCTCAGTGAGTGATCTACTAAACTGTTGAAGTATAATTCTGTAAGACCAAGTCAGGACACTTATGCATATATAAAATGAATATATGTCAAATATTTCATTAATTAGGGAACCAAAAAAATGATAAAACTGATCCAAAGAATATTTGAGAGAAGAGGTATTAATTGACAATGTTACAATGAGATTACTTTAGGTAAAAAACTGGCCAATGACTTACATGGCCATAAATTTGAACTTTTGGGGGTACCATCACCAGAGAACATATAGGATGCAGGGTTAATGGGAATGTTGGATGAAGAGTGAGTAATTATTTTAGTGTAATTGTGTCCTAAGTATTGCATGCATTTTCCTTTGCTAAAGCCAGGAACTCTACGATGGAATTATCTGTTCCATTTGACAGAAATTATTTGCATTTCTTCTGGATAAGAATTTTCAAAATAGCTTCTGTACCTCCAGAAAGTTAAGACATCTCCAACAACAGAAAGTCAAACCCAGAACTACACTGAAAGAATAGCTAGTAATTTAATAAGATTTGGTAAACTTAGGGTTTCTAAATCTTGGATAATTTTACTAATGAGGCACAAGTTTAAAATATTAATTGGAAGATACTGTTTATTACAAAATAACACTGGGAATTAAGATATAAACAACAAGCACATAGATTATCTCCTTAAGTTTCTTTATATTCAATTTGAGGATGCATTGGTCATTTTTTTCCAGAGTACTATTTCACGCAGGAGGTATTCTGATATTTAGAAAGGCATATGAGGGGCACCTGACTAGCTCAGTCGGTACAGCATGAGACTCTTTATCTCAGAGTTGTGAGTTCGAATCGCATGTGGGGCATAGAGGAAAGAAAGGAAGGAAAGAGAGAAAGAAAGAAATTGGTAAAAAAAAATAAAATTTCATATCATCATCACGAATGCAGGTTGGAAAGGTTATTCTAAGCTGTACTTCTAAGCTCTTTCAGTTGCAGAATATTTGATACCAGAGAAGAAAATTACAAACCTCACAATCTGATAACAAGGCAAAAATTGTTCACAAGTACTACTTGAATAAGATCAGTAGCTGTACTCCCCTGGTGTGCTCACCTCTCTCTAAAGCAGACCAAGGTACATCAGTCCACATTCCTTTTTTTTTTTAAGATTTTGTTTATTCATTTGACAGACAGAGATCACAAGTAGTCAGAGAGGCAGGCAGAGAGAAAGGGAGAAGCAAACTCCCCGCTGAGCAGAGAGCCTGACATGGGGCTCAATCCCAGGACCCTGAGATCATGACCTGAGCTGAAGGCAAAGGCTTTAACCCACTGAGCCACCCAGGCACCCCTCAGGCACATTTTTGAAATGAGTCTGTCCTTTAAGGATTCATTCTACCTACCAGGAAACTATGTAATAACTATATAAATTTGCTTTTGAAAGAAAAGCTACTGAGTACGTGATCTTAGTTGTAAAGTCCAGCAAGAAAAAAATTTTCCCAATAACTAGACAAATAATATTCATATGGTAACTATTTAATATAATTTATTCAATGCAACCTAGCCAATGTCATGTATTCATTAATCAAAGATTTACTGAGCTCTACACATATGTTGGACTCAGGGGATACAAATACAAACAGTTAAGTTGGATTCCTAGCTTTGTGTGTGCACACCTACTCCGTATTTGTATGAAGAAAGAGAAAACAAACAAGGAACTGGTAAACTGAAGCTAAGTAACCACAGTTTAATAAATCTTCTCTGCAAAAGGATTTTAGAAGTTAAAGGTTAAATATATCTTATGAAATACTGACAGTTTAATGAAAAGCCAATCTCAGCCTGACAATGAAATTATGATTTTTCTTATTGGTTTAAACTTCTGCATTTTAGAAAGCAGTGTTAAAAGCAATACCATCAGACAAAAGGCCACCTGGGAGAAGCAAAGAATAAAATCCTGAATTAATTAGAAAGGCATTAACATCTGTACTTATAATTATAAAAGTAAAAGTAATGATTAATACTAAATAGACTTATAAAATAGAAACTCTGCAGATAAGAATGGGCTTTGCTCAGATACCTCATTCAAGCAATGATCAATTTGGTAAGGTGAGGACATAACAGAATTAGGGAGTTTTTCAAAATATAAAGAAGTACCTCTTCCTTTAGATTCAAATATCCATTTGGTGGTTGTCACAGCTAGTTGCTTATTCAAAATGGAATCTCCCCTTACAAGAACATAGATTTTATTGAGAAAGTGCTGCATCCACTAATGCTCGCATCTCCAGACTTCTACAGCTAACAGGGATTCTGTGACTCAATCTATTTTACAGGACAAAGGTAGAAATCCACGAGGTGGAGCATCTAGGAAATCTATAGTATTACTGAAAAGACACACAGATCTAGCTAACATGCATTTTGACCTTTACTATTTCCTCTTCTTGCCTGGAACTGGAATGATAACTTTTAAAGGCAGTGCCAATGTCTTTCTACCATGGGGAACAGAGCCTCACTCTAAGATTAGAGAAGCAGGAAGCAAAAAGGAGCCAGACACACAGAGACTTTTTTGACCAGCTGCACATCTACTAGCATATCTAAAAGTCTTGGTCAGTGAGAAAAAATAGGTAAATTCCTATTTAGGCATATCACATAATTTGGTTTCTCATACAGTCCACTGAATCCAAACCTAACAGTGATAAAGAAGTGGAGGGAGGAAAAGGGGGATCATGAGTAATTGTAGTTTACAATTTCTCCCTGGGGAATTAATTCTAATATGAACCTTCCTCTGCTCTATCAAGGACTATTCACTAGAACTAGAGAATCACTATATTTTACACCTGAAACTAAGGTAATAGTGTTAACTACACTGGAATTAAATTTTTAAAAAAATAATAAATTTTAGGTGTGCCTGGGTGGCTCAGTCATTAAGCGTCCACCTTTGGCTCAGGTCATGATCCCAGGGTCCTGGGATTGAGCCCCGCCATCAGGCTCCCTGCTCAGCAGGAAGCCCGTTTCTCCCTCTCCCACTCCCCCTGCTTGTGTTCTCTCTCTCCTTTCTCTCTCTTGTCAAATAAATAAAAAATCTTTAAGAAAACACAATGATAAATTTTAAAAGGAAGAACTGTTCATCTACTCCATGTCATTGAGACACAAGCATACAAATCAAATATATCTGAAAGACTTCTTATAAATATGGTCTTAAAATGAAAAAATGATAGGGATGCCTTGTTGGCTCAGTTGGAAGAGCAAACAACTCCTGATCTCAGGGTTGTGAGTTTGAATCCCATATTTGATGTAGAGATTACTTAAAAATAAAATCTTAAGAAATAATAAAAGGAAAAAATGATAATGGAACCTATCACATGGAATTAATCATATACAATATACTAAACAATGCACCTTCTCTCACTCTCAATCTATCTACACACATACACACCATCACTCAAGTATAGTTTTTAAAAATTTAAAAAACTAGCGAAGGAACCCATAAAGTGTTAAGACCAATTCAAAGAAGCCTTGAGGAACTAAATACATGTAGGCAATTCAATGAAGAATATTAGGATAAGATGACTGGGTTAAATACAAACCTGGTAATTGTCTACAGAGCAATAAATTATAAGCTAACTCTTTCCTTTCCATAAGACATAAGTCATTTGCATCTTTATTATATAAAAATGTACAATTTAACAGTAACCTCATTACATTTAGGATATTTAATCAATAACCTTGGCAATGTATATATTGATATATGAACTATATCTCATACAAACATAGGATCTATCATTATTATCAAGTGTTTCTGTGGTATAAATGTTATTAACTCCAGTCCAGATTTGTTGGGTGCTAGAAAAAACCTTAGCTATAACTAGCTGGAGGAAATACTATGACCTGATTTGTTTCTGTCCTTGTTTTGACTGTTACCCACTGATTCTTACCTGTATAACAGCCCAGTTTAGCACCCGTAACACTGTACAGTGGACAGATCTTAGTTGCATCACAGGAAATCGCACGGACGTCTCAGTTACATAGCAAGCAAATACACAAAGTAGAGACTAATTAACAGAGACTGTGCCCATTGTATTTTAAACACTTATGTAGGGGCGCCTGGGTGGCTCAGTGGGTTAAAGCCTCTGCCTTTGGCTCAGGTCATGATCCCAGGGTACTGGGATCGAGCCCCGCATCGGGCTCTCTGCTCTGTGGAGAGCCTGCTTCCTCCTCTCTCTCTGCCTGCCTCTCTGCCTACTTGTGGTCTCTGTCTGTCAAATAAATAAATAAAATCTTTAAAACAAAATAAACACTTATGTAGACTAATTGCTAGTAGTCACTTAACATTAATGCAAAACCTCTGCTAATTAACAAGGGATACCTTACTTCCAATGCCCCCTTTACAAAATAGGCTAATTGTAGTTACATTTTATGAATAGATAGATGAGTTTTTCTCTCAGCTCTTGGTGCAAAACTTGAAGAGACTACCCTGGATTTTGGAGGAAGAAAATAATTTTGTCAAGGAGTACTGCCTAAAATCTTTTCACACTCATTGCTTAAAATACCATAGCCCAAAACTGACTTCTGGCTATGGCCAAGCGAGGAGCTTGGCAAATCCTCTCCCCAAAAAGCAACTATAAAGCAGAACAAAATTGACAAAAACAACCATTTCAGCACTATGGCAGTAGTCCAAAACCATACAACCATGTGAGAAGCATTTATGCTTCAAAAACTGCTGAATATTGAGTAGAGATGGTAAGTCTGTGGAATTTTTTCCTGGGGTGCTCTTAACACCCCTCCAGCTCCATTGGCATGGCAAGGTAAGCCAGGAGGATGGACAGCTTCACTAATGTGATCAAAGTAGAGTGAGCCTCCTTAAATGCCCAATAGTGGAATACACATTCTTTCCAAGTATACAGGGAACATCTACAAAGACAGATCATATTCTGTGTCATAACCCAAGTCTCAAAAGTATTAAAAGGATGCAAGCCACATTAAATATATTCTTTGATCACTGTGAAATTACATTAGAAATTGTCAAAATTAGTAATGGGAAACCTCACTAAAATGGACTTGGGACATTTTGGCAAGGAGTCCTCTCATGCTTTAACACTTTTAGTCAATTGCAGACCCAACAAGAAGAGATATGCTTAGCCTTACATGGACTTGACCTTGCACATGGATACTATTCTACTACTCCAGCTGGAAGAAGAGCCATTTTCCTCATCCCAGTGTGGCCCTTAACCCAGCAATAACTCAGCCAATGAAAAGCCACCAAACTTCGAACTCCCAGTTTATTCCAATGGACTTCTACTTCCTAAGAGCCCTCCCAAATTACCCTTTTCTCTTTAAAAGAGCATACCTCTTTTTTTGTCCCCCAGATTCGTCTATAGCTTTGTCCCACCTTTTTGGCCCAGACTGCAATTCTTTTTTATTCCTGAATAAGCCCACCTTTTACTGATACAATAACTAGCAGTCTTTGCTTTTAAAATTAACAAAATCAGTAAAGATTCCTGTAAACTAAACAACATGTTTCTAAATAGCCCATGGATCTAAGAAGTAAACTGAAACTGAAATTAGAGGTCTTTTGAACTAGATGAAAATGAAAACATAATTTATTAAAATGTTTAGGATTCCTCTAAAGTTATATTCAAGATAAAAAGCCTATATCAGAAAAAAATAAAGTTCTCAAATAAATTATCTCAACTTCCACTTTAAGCAACCAAAATAAGATGTTCTTCAAAAGGTGAATGGATAGAAAAACTGTGGCAAATAAATAAATAATAATGGAATACTATTTAGCATTAAAAAGAAATGAGCTATCAAGTCACAGAAAAACATGAAGAAAACTTAAATGCACATTGTCAAGTGATAGAAGCTAATGTGAAAGTGCTGTATACTATATTGTTCTAGCTATATGACATTCTGGAAAAGGCAAAACTATGGAAACAGTAAAAAGATCATGGTTGCTATTGTGGACATTGCTGCTATAAACATTCGGGTACACGTGCCCCTTTGGATCACTACGTTTGTATCTTTAGGATAAATACCCAGTAGTGCAATTGCTGGGTCATAAGGTAGTTCTATTTTCAATTTTTTAAGGAACCTCCATGCTGTTTTCCAGAGTGG
>ML094039.1:4131-15253 GCA_003697995.1 Taxidea taxus jeffersonii
CCCCCCCCCCCCCCCCCCCCGCTCAGAGCTCTCAGAAGGATGAATGGTCCCCACACAGAGAAGGTACTACACAGATGGTAGAATTTCCCCATCGCGGGCAGCACCTACCAACACCCTATAGAGGGGAGGGTCTTCTCACTAAGGGTATCAGGCTAGAGCTAGTTAGAACCAAGCCCCCTCCTCCCTGCCCCCAGATCAGGCCCCAAGGCAGGGCTGGGGACCCAAGTTGGAACTCCTGGCTAGCTGACTATGGAGCCCCAGCCTCTCACTTGGGCTGGCAGCCTCAGAGGTCCCAGAGGGGATGGGGGCATAGAGGGACAGCTGAGGGAGGAGAGCTTCAAGCATAGCCTGAAGGGGCCCCTGCTGCTTAGCCCCAGCCCCTGGGGGCCAGCCAGAAATAGACCTCAAATTACCAGAGTTTCCAATTTTGCAAAAGAAGGTAGAAATACAAATCTCTATGCGAGATCTGCAGGTTTTTAAATGTAAATAACTAATTTATCATGTAAACACTGAGGTGGTTAGTTTAGCCTGGGTCATATCTAGGATTTGAATGAGGCCTTTGGTCACCTGGGCCTTTGGCGAGGACAAGGACAGCACCTATCGGTGCCTGAGTGTGCATGGGCATGCCTGTGTTCCCACAGATGCGTGTGTAAGCAGGGCATGACTGCAGCAGCCCGCACTGATGCGTGTGCTTATGTGAACGCATGCACAGATGTGTTGTCGGTTAAGTCTGAGTGATCATGCCGATGCAGTTGTCACATGTGCATTTGCAAACACGCATGAACAAGCACAAGCAGAATGTGCGACAGCAGCGACAGCACGCATGGCTGTGAGCCGGTGGGTGAGTATGAGCGCACACACGTGTGTCACTGCACGTGCACGTAGGCTCCAGCCGAGGTCCATGTCTACACGCACGCACAAGCTGCAGCCCCGCAGCCGGGTTCGGAGCTGGTGGAGGGCTGCGTCCACACCCACACCGGCGCAGGAGGGGCGTTTAGGCATAGCGGCAGGGCCCAGGCGGTGGGCCTGTGGAGGCGGAGATGGCGCGGAGGTGGCCTCGGCCTGAGCCCCGCACAGCAGAGGGGAGGCCGGTGCCGCAGCTGCCCCCGGGAGCGGCGGGAGGGAGGAGCTCCCGCGCAGCCGCAGCCATTAGTCACCAGATGTCACCTTCTGCTGCCAAGATGGGGCAGACAATGGCCACGCAGGCCGAGGGGTGGGCCGGGCCATCCAGGACGACCCCACAGCCACACCTCTGCTGACACCTACAGCCCCGCGTCCTCACTGGGCCTGCCCTCTCTGCTCCCACGGCGCCTGCTGCAGCTCCCCAGCCCCCTGGGTGCTTGGCCTTCCTGCTACACCCTTCTCCCCACCCCCACCTCCATCTGCTCATCACCTCATCTTTCAGGACCCCGGACAGGAATTGTCTTCTCCAGGAAGCAATTCCTGGCCTGCCTCTCTCTGGTCCACACAGTACCTGGCTCCCAAACTTGAATGTTTGTCCTGGGGCCACCCCACACTCAGAGATATGGCTGATGGGATATGTTCCCCCAACAAATATATGCAGGGGGAAAAGAATGAATGAATTAGGAAAGGCACCATTTTGGAAGTTGCGTTAATGAAAGCATCTAGGAAGTGATCACAATTTTGCGAAAATTGCATAATGGTAAAGCTATCCTAGAGGCGTTGGTCTGGCAAAGCTGGAAACCACTGTACAGTCCTAGCACCACTAATAGCGGGGAACCAGACCTCATATGCTGTATGAGGAGTTATAATAAGAAGTATAAGCACCACCTATGATGTCCTCTTACTAAAACAATTAGCCTGGAATATAATCACGTGTCTGGATCGAACCACCCATGATGGGTAATATCATTTGGATCCTGATTCAAACAAAGCAAATGTGAAAAGGCTTTTTTGAGATCATCAAGGCAAACTGACAAGAAATAAATATTATGCAAAGAATCTGGTTAAATGGTAATGTATTAAATCCTTATATGTTAGAAATGAAAGTAGCTGTATTTGTAAATGGAGGAAACTCCCCACTGAGCGGGGCCCAGTCTCATGACCCCAAGATCATGACCTGAGGGACGCCTGGGTGGCTCAGTTGGTTAAGCGGCTGCCTTCGGCTCAGGTCATGATCCCAGTGTCCTGGGATCGAGTCCCACATCGGGCTCCTTGCTCGGCAGGGAGCCTGCTTCTCCCTCTGCCTCTGTCTGCCACTCTGTCTGCCTGTGCTTGCTCCTGTGCTCTCTATCTGACAAAAAAAAAAAAAAGAAAAGATCATGACCTGAGCTAAAACCAAGTCGAAAATTTAACCAACTGCGCCACTCTGGTGCGCCACGTTGTTGTTGTTGTTTTAATTAAAAAACAAAATTTAAACAAATGCTCACCTCTGCCATAGCCAGGGCTTTCCGTACACAGCCCCTGCTCAAGTATGACACTGGGACCGCCACGTGTGGAAGATGGGGAAGGAGGCCCAAAGAATTCTCCTTGAACCTCAGGATCCTAGGCCAGGGGTCCACAAACGTTCTGTAAAGGCCCTGAGGTAAATACGTGAGTCTTTCCCAGCCATGTCTTTCTCTGTCACATATTTTTCTTTGATATTTTTGTTTTTACAACCCATTAAAAATGTACAAATCATTCTTAGCTCAGAAGCCTACCAAAACGGGTAGCTGGCCACATGTGGCTAGTTTGTGTTCGTTTGCCACATCTGCCCTGGCCCTACAGAATGTCAGCAGCCAGGGAAAATCAGTGGCACAGCGGGACACTGGGGTTGTATCAGGTCAGACCATCCCAGATTGGTATCCCAGTTCATCTTTGGGAGAATCACTTCACCCGCCGAGCCTCAGAGGTAAATGGGGAAGTCATTAGGATAAACCACGTGGTCTTATTAAAAGAGAGCATGAGTTCTAACACAGGGCCTGGCACATGGACATCCACTAACCACTCCCCTCCCCCTCATTGCCCAGTACATAGGTTTATGAGTGCACACACACACACATACAGAGCCCTCTAGCAAGAAGGGGGTAACCCATGATCTTTGTGGATATTGTCACAAGGTAAGAAAGTCACTCAAGCCAGATAGACTCGGGTTGGAATCCTGGATTTGCCCTCACTTGGCTCTGTGACCTCCAGTAAAATGGTGAGCCTTGCTGAGCCTCAGTTTCCCCACTTAACACCAATATAATATCACTACCAGCTGCCTCCTGATCTCGTCAGGGTGACTCATTGCTCATTGAAGTTACTGACAAAGGGACTTAACATCATGCCTGATGCAGGATAAGTTGGACAAGTAGGGGCAATGTCCTTTTGGCTACTCTGTTGCTGCATGATGAGAAAGCAGCTTCCCTGAGAAAAAGTGCAGGATGCTTGGCCTGGTAGGTCACAGCAGGTGAGGGGCAAAGACAGACCATTCAGGGAGAGCTGCCTAGAGGAGGCGCCAGCATGACCTCAGCCATTGTCTTAGAGTCCCTGGTCTCTCTCAGTGGAGGGAGCAGTGGGAATGGGGAAGATGGTTGATTTATGGAGCCATTTCGTTCCCCTGGGAACAAGAAACCTCTTCTTCTCAATGCTGGTGGCCTGCCAGAGCTCCTTCTGCCCCCCACACCTCAGACCTCTCCAGAGAGGACTATTCAGGCCCTGAGACAGAAGGTACTTCCTGAATCCTGAAGACACTTGCCTCCACAGTATTTGGATTTGCTTGCTTCCTTTTAAAAATAATGTCTATATTTTAAAATTTTTATTACAAAAGTAATGCATATTCTTTAAAGTGATTTGAAAAAGAATAGAAAATGTTTTCTAAATTACCCTTTATTCCATCATCACTGAAAACTGTTACCTTGTGTACATTTCCCAGGCTTTTTCCTACATACAGTATACATTATCTGCTTATGTAGATATGTATTTTTGCAAAAATAGAAACATATGCTGTTTCTTTTTTGAAAGAAACCTTGTTTTTCTTTTCACATCACACAGCTTGAGCACCTCCTCAGATCCTTAACTCTTCTACATCTTTGTGTTTGATGCCTGCATAGTTTTCAACAAGACGGATAAACTACTGGTAAACCAATCATCTATCATTAAAACAACACAGATATTTTATTATTAAGATTTTATTATTAAGATTTATTATTTATTTGAGAGAGAGAAAGCATGCGCACCTGTGTGCAAGCCAGGGGAAGGGTAGAGGGAGAGGGAGAGGAGAATCCCAAGAAGACTCCTTGCTGAGTGCAGAGCTAGATGTGGGGCTCAATCCCATGACCCCAAGATCATGACCTGAGCCAAAACCAAGAGTCGGATGATCGACCGACTGAGCCGCATAGACGCCCAAAGAACACAGATATTTTAAATGCCAATTAGAGGCACCGCCAAGTCTCGTGAGCACTTACGTCAAGGAAAATGTTCATCTCGGAGCTGAGTACTCAATCCAGAGTGCAAAAGGGGCTTTTCATGGAGAGAGTGTTCTGAACCTTCTCCCATGGGTCTTGGGGTCCTCACCACCAAGGTAGGGGGTGCTGCCCTGGGTGTGCGCTACGGCCCCTGCAGCTCAGCTATTTTTCTGGGAAAGACTTGTTGGCCATAAACAAGGAGTCATGGTGAAAGGAAGAAGAGAAACAGGCCTGTCAACTTGGCAGGCCTGTGCTGCCTCAGAGCCTCGGTGCTTTGCTGCCCTGCCCTCTGCCCCCATCGTATAAAACATAGTGCTCACATGAGCCTTTTCCCTCCAATCAGCGTGCGGAGCCCAGCTATGAACCCTGGGGGAAAACACTGAAAAAAGAGAAAACTACTCTGCCAGGCCTTCAACAACCCTGCAGTCAGCCCATGGGGCAAAGAGCAAGTGGGACAGGAAGGCTGAGGCTGGGTACCATCCGACCTCTCTCGTGGGTCTGAGCTCACACCATGAAATTCTCAGCTAGAA
Organism: Taxidea taxus jeffersonii; assembly: GCA_003697995.1. Classification (NCBI taxonomy): domain Eukaryota; kingdom Metazoa; phylum Chordata; class Mammalia; order Carnivora; family Mustelidae; genus Taxidea; species Taxidea taxus. The sequence continues at coordinate 9,050 of ML094039.1, forward strand.
TCTGACCTGTGATCTTGGACAAATCATTTCCCCTCTCAGAGCCTCTAAGAGTAAATCAGACATGTGATACTTACACAAGGTCACAATGAGTTTATGTAGACACAGTAGGGATTCTAAGAGGTCCCCTCCCTACCAGCCTCTGACCCCATACAGGGTCTTAACAACCAGTTGCTAGGTATCTATTGAGTGCCTACTGTGTACTAGGTACCAAGGAAGCAGGAATGAGCAAACCAGATGGAACACCTGCCCTCGCAGCACGTAAGATTACTGAGCAAACAGTAAGTAAATGACTACAGTGTTTGTGAAGAAGCATAAAGTGTTCCAAGAGCTAAGATCACCTCACCTAGTTGGGGGTGCTCGGGAAGGACTCTCTGAGAAGCAGTCATTTTCATGAGAGGTAAGGACTCGAAAGAAGTATACAGAAGAAAAGTTAAGAGATGGGCACTACGGGCAGAAGAAACAGCCTTGAGGTGGAAAGGGACATTCCATGACCCAGGACTGACCACAGGCCACAGGGCTGGAGTGTCAAGAGTCAGAAATGGCTAAAGATGAGGCTTGAGGAGGCAGTCAGGGGCCAGTGTACAGGGCCTTATAGGCCACAGAGGTCTCTTGCAGGAATGTGGTAAGGTTGCCATGTTTGAGGAACAACAAAGAGACCACCATTGTGACTAGAATGGGGGGAGTAATGGTAGATACAAAATCAGAAAAAGTCTGAGTCTAGATCATTCAAAGCCTTGAGGGTCTTGTACGGATTTTAGCTTTTAAGTGGAATGGGAACCATTGCTAGTAGGGCAGTTGAGAAGAAGAGTGATAGGATATTCCACTTCCCAATATAGGAGTATAAGTTCCTAACAGACCCACCTTCCCCATAACACCTATAAACTCTGGATATAATGCCAAAACAACCACTAGAAAGTTCTGGAAAATTCTCCAAAACAGGCAGACTTTGGAAGAATGTCAAAATTTTGAAGAAGTGGCCAACATGTGGTAAGTTTCCCACATTTATGGCTTTTTCCAGAGGGCAGACTACAGCTGTGGAATAGTGTTGGACACCTAAAAGTCCAATAGAAAACACTGTTTTCTGGCCTGAAAAAAACTAAAGTGTCAGGAATTTGTGGGATAATATAAAAAATGTAATATAGCCATAGTTGGAGTCCTAGAAAGAAAGGAACAGAAGAATAGAGGGGGAAAAATATTTTTTGCTCCAAATAAATGTTTGAAGAAATAATGGCCAAAATAATCTCAAAATAAAACAAAACAAAACCAAAACAAATTTTAAAAAACCTCACTCTCCAAATCCAATGAAAGATATAAATTCATGTATATAATCAAACTGCTAAAAATCAAAGAGAAATAGAAAGTCTCAAAAGCAGCCAGAGACAAAAGACACATTACATTAAGGAACAAAGATTCAAATAACCACAGACCCCTCATCAAAAATTTTGGAGGCCAGGGGCACCTGGGTGACTCAGTGGGTTAAGTCTCTGCCTTCAGCTCAGGTTATGATCTCAGGGTCCTGGGATCGATCTCCACCTCAGGCTCTCTGCCCAGCAGGGAGCCTGCTTCCCCCTCTCTCTCTGCCTGCCTCTCTGCCTACTTGTGATCTCTCTCTCTGTCAAATAAATAAAATCTTTAAAAAAAAAATTTTGGAGGCCAGAAGAAACAAAAAAACATCACTAAAGAGCTGAAGGGGAAAAAAACCCATCTGCCTGTCAGGGCTCTAGGTCCTATGAAAATGGTCTTCAATAACGAAGACAAAATGAAGATATTTTCATATAAGAGAAAATTTAGAGACTGTGTTGTTAGAAGACCTGAACTATACAAGACATTAAAGCAACTTCTTCAAGTTGAAGGTAAATGACACAAGAGGGGCATTTGGATCTTCGGAAAGAATCAAAAGCATCCGATGGTAAATATATAAAATTACAAGATGATTTTCCCTCTTAATCCCTCCATTATGCATATGACATAGTCTAAAGCAAAAATGGTAACACTGTCCTTCTGGGGTTTATCATGCATCAGACGCAGCATCTGTGAAAACTGTAACACACAGATGTGGGGGGATGGCAAATATTTACAAGAGTTTTATAATTTTATGTAAAGTGGTAAAATAGTCACTAAATGACTATGAAAAGTTCAGAATTATATTGTAGTCCCCAGGAAGAAGAAAAAAACCCCACTTTTAAAAATGCAAAGCAGTATGGCTAAAAGATCAAACAACTGTATTAAAACCGAATCCTGAAACAGCCACTCTGGCTCCTGTGTGGACTGTAGGGGAGGAGGGTGACATCAGGGCCACAGGGAGGATGTCACCGACACAGGCCAGGTGAGTGATAATGTTAGCCTGGACTAGGGTGAGAGCCGCAGAGATGGTGAGAAATGTCAGATGGCAGGTGTGAGCTGACGGCAGAGCCAAAAGGATTTGCTAGTGAATTGGAATTGGTGGAAGAGTAAGCCAAGGGTGGCCCTCGGGCCGGTGACCTAAGCTGCGGGGATGGAGTTGCCATTTCCGGTGATGACAGTGAAGGCTCCTCTCCAGCCTGCTCTCCTCCTTTCTCCGTGGTGTCTGTGACTTGCTGCAGCCCCTGCGCTTGGAAGCCTTGCTGGGCTGGAGGCCAGGTGAGGAAGGAGAGGAGGACAGAGTCATACGCCACCCACCGTGGCCCTCAAGTTGGAGCGGAGACAATGAGCATGTGTGCCTCTCGGCAAGGTTCACGCCAGAGCAAAAAAATCATCCTTATGGCTTCTTCCAGCTTCCAGAGCCCCATCTCCAAGAGTTGCTTTCCAGTTGGGAAGTAATTGAGAAATAATTGCTAATATTTCACAGAGGCGGCAGAAGCCTCGGCCCCGGCCTCTGGAAACAAATTAGAGACGAGGGCGAGGCTTAGAAGTGGAGAACAGCCCTGCTTCTCATTAGCGATTGCAAATCAGATTATGGAAAAATGTTTCTGCTGTGAGGATGGTGTCTGCTTGGAAAAAATGAAATGGGTTTTGGGGCCAAGCAGGGACCCTGAAGCAGGATTTGGAATCTGGGCCTAGGGTAGGGCTCGAGGGTCCAGAGGCCCAGAGTCACAGGGCAAACTCACTGCAGCCTGTCTGAGCCTCGGTTTCCAAGTCTGTTCAATGGAAGGAGGCTGCAGGACTCAAATCTGGAGCTGGACACTCTTCCATCTCCAGTGGGAAACACCTTCTGCAGCCAGGTAGTCTGGGGCCCAGCCGGGGGTGGGGCAGGGTGCACAGCAGAGAACATTCTCTTCCAGGTCTGTGCCTGGCTGCATCTTCCCGGGCCTGGTCTCACCCTCTGCGTCCTGGATCACTCCCAAGTAGCAGTGGCTGACACTTACTGAGTGACAGGCGCAGTTCTAAATTATCTGTGTACATTCCTTCAGTCCTCATACAACCATATGACGTAGGTACTACTGTTTTCCCCATTTTACAAAGGAAGATAGCCAAGGCCACAGAGCAAGCAAGCTGCAGAGCCAGGACAGTGAGCCCAGTCTAATTTGAAATCCTGTGCCCTCAGAGACCATGCTATCCTGCCTTTCAAGGACTGTGGGTCTCCTTGACTCCACACCCAGATTTCTAGAACTCTACAGGTTTTTGGCAATTAGCCTACTGAAGGATACCAGGTTCTGAAGCCCCACAGACTTGGGTGTGAACCCTAACTCTACCACTGACGGCTGCATGACCCCAAGCCTGTTTTTGCTTGTGAGTATGTTTTTAAATTACAGATTTGGCACAAACTTGCTCTAAGAAAGAACACAGGCCAGTGTGCGAGATACCAGACCCTGTGTGAGGGGCAGTTCCCTCTCCCTTTTTCCGAAGCCACATCTCTGGCCTAGGGCTAAGGGGCCCTCAGGGCTCCTTAAAAACCTCTCTCCCCTCCAGGCTTCTCTGTCCTTTTCCTGACCCAGCAGCAAGGCTCCTCTGCTGAGCCTTCCTGTACCCTCTGCTCCCCTGACTCACACCACGGTGCTCCTTCCTGGGCAACCGCCGCCCCACTAGCTGCCTCCTGTGTGGCCCTCGTTTGCCATCCAGAAATGCAGCACCCTATGGCTACCTGGTCTTTAGGGGTCCTCCCGTCCTCATTCCCAGTAGAGGTTGTGTTTGAGGAAAACAGTTTTCTGCAGCCCGGTGTTCAAGGCCCTCCCTACCCCAGCCCTTGTACTCTGGAGAAGCTGACCTCATTTCGGTAACCTCTCCAGGCTCCATTTTCCCTACACACACAGGAGCCTTTGTCCAAATTCTGTTCCCCCAGCCCCTGCCCAGGGGCCAGGAGAGGGGGATGAATTCTGAAGTACAAGGATATTCTGGCCAGAGCTGCCCTAGGGACAGGCCATGAAAGAGAGGCCAAGGCAGACGGGTCAGGTTACTGGAGAGATAATCTGATTATCTCTAGTCAAGTGGGGAGGGGGACGAGGACGGGAGGAGGAGGGGAGCTTTGAGCCTAGAGAAGCGGGGAAAGAAACAGGGTCAGGATGCTGAGGCCGGAAGTGGGAGCAGAGCAACAAGAGGACAGAACTGGACACAGAAGGAATAAATAGCCCTGGGTTCCAATTCTAGCTCCACCAGGTACCTCCACCTGCCAGCTGGTGGCCCTGCACACCGTCACCTCAACTCCCTGAGGCCTTCTCAGGTCGGGCCAGCCCACCCAGCCTCTCAAGTCTTGTTAGGCGAATTCCAATACAAAGCATAGGGGAAACGGGCTAGGGGCCGAGCTTGGCCCTGTCTATGCTCTCCCAGTGTCACTTTCCTCATCCCCTCTCCACACACAGAGCAGGGCAAAGGGGCCCCCATCCCACCATGGAAGCTGGCAAGTACCCCACAGCGCAGCCGGCAGCTGGTCTGTGAACCTGAGCGCGAATCTGCCCCCAGGGAGGCTCCTAATTTAATCAGCTTCACAAATCAGCTCGATGGGCCTAATTGATCTTTTTCACTCCTAATATTGTTGCTGTCACTTTCTGAGCTGGGCCTCCTCCTCCACCCCATGCATGGTGCTCAGCCAGCTGGAGAGGGAGAAGAAACACTGAGTGTAGAGCTAGGAAGCTCCTGGGAAAGAGCTGGCTCAGGGACAGAGTGGAGGGAGGGAGGGAGGGGTGGGACAGCGGTCAGGACTGACACTGGGAGCTAGGCATCATGGGCCACATGACTTTCGTGGGAGTGTACAGCCGAAGGGCTCCCAGTGAGTCACCTGCTGGGGCCTCAAGCAAGTCACTCCAAGCCCTTCTGTGCCTCAATTTCCCCCATGTAAAGACCACAGCAGGCACTCTGTCCCTCACAATGTATCTACTCTAAGAGAGCTTGCAGAATGCCTACTATGGTCTGGACACCGTGCAAGGTGTGGGAGATGACAGCAAACCAAAGTGAACCTGTTTTGCCCTCTCAGAGCACTCTAGACAGACAGCCTGTCCTCCCCTGGGTGACACTCCCCACCCCATGGAGCACAGCGACCAGTGGGGGAGACTGACATTGACCGAATATATACAGGACCGCATGTCAAATGGCAACTGTGAGAAGTATTGCAAGAGGAGGTCCGTGGTGGCATAGGGGGCAGACAACTGGGGGTCTCCATAACTAAGTAGTGCTTGAGTTAGGATATGAAGGAGGAGGTGGAGTTATTTAAGTGAAGAGGCAAAAAGAAAATTATAGGAAAAAGGCCTCTGTCTTTGGCTAAACGAGTAAGGGGATGAGGGCAAGATGACGCTAGCCCAGAGGCTCCTAACCAGTGGCTTGGGGAGTTTTTGACAAAGCCATGAGAAATACATTTTGCATGGTGACTGGGAACATAGAACATACACATGTGTTCACACATATAATTACCTGCATATGGTACACCTGGGTGGCTCAGTCAGTTGAGTGTCTGCGTTCAGCTGGGGTCATAGTCCCAGGTTCCTAGGAAGGAGCCCCACGTTGGGCTCCCTGCTCAGTGGGGAGCCTGCTTCTCTCTCTGCCTGCTGCTCCCCACTGCTTGTTGCTTGTGCTCTCTGTCAAATGAATTTTTTAAAAATATTAAAAAAAAAAGAATTTAATTACCTCCATATACCAATTTTAAAAGATTAGTTAAAGGGGCGCCTGGGTGGCTCAGTGGGTTAAGCCTCTGCCTTCGGCTCAGGTCGTGATCCTGGGGTCCTGGGATCGAGTCCTGCATCAGGCTCTCTGCTCAGTGGGGGGCCTGCTTCTCTCTCTCTCTCTCTCTCTCTCTCT
>ML094041.1:2806-15856 GCA_003697995.1 Taxidea taxus jeffersonii
TTCATTTTTTCCCCCTTGAGATAAGGAGAGAGAAAGGAGGTCCCGAGGAAAGAAGCCAAGACGTCCCCCCCCTGCCCTCACCTCCCTCCACGGCATGTACTTTAAAGCAACGGGGTTCTCACAACTCAGTGTATCAAAACCATCTGCAGAGCTTGTCAAAACCCGCTCGGTCCCAACCTCAGCGTGTCTGACTCAGTAGGTCTGGAGGGGACCCAAGAATTTGCATTTCTAACAAGTTCCTAGGTGTTGCGGCTGCTGGCCCAGCCATGCTTTCTGTTTCTCACATTCTCGAACAACTGCTCTACGGGAAGGTCCCAGCTAGGGGAACGGTGCGGTTGTGAGCCTAAGCCTGGGCCCCCCCAAGGGGCCGATGTGGGGTGTCCCGGTCCTGGGACGGTTAGCGAACCAGCAGCAAGGTGAAGTGAAATGGAATCTGTCCGGATTTCAGTTTCCATGGGTTATCATGAAATAAATGCTTTAAATTGGTGGGTGGCTTTTTTTTTCCTTTTTTTTTTTTTAGCTGACTAGAATAAATATTTCTTGAGCTTCTATTATGGGTTTGCCCCTGTTTCAGGCTCTTTATCTAGTGAATTTTAATTCTCATCCTAACAACTTTGTAAGGTAGTATCATTACAGGAGCATGGCACAAGAGGAAATTGGTTCATTAATTACAGCAGTCTCCCCTGCTCTGTGGGGGATAGGTTTCAAGACCCCCAGCGGATGCCTGTAACCTCAGATAGTACTGAAACCTATATCTATATACAAAGAAGGAGGGATCGACCGCGAATAAATGAATCCGCAGATAGCGAAACTGCAGAGAGGGGGGGGGGGGGGGGGGGGGGGGAACTACCATACTTGAGAGATTTGCTGAACCACAACATTACCGCTACTACTCAGATGACAAAAACCCTTACAAGACATGAGTAGAGACCACTGGGTGACCCAGTCTAGTAAACTCTGTTCAGGACTGCTCTGGGAGACTGGGTTCAAGTAACACAACATTTTCTAACGCAGCACCAGGATCAGGATTAGGATCACTGATGTGGCACTGGATGATTTGTGGTTTGTATTAAAAGAAAAAAAGGAGGGGCCAGAACCAGAGAAAGGTCGGTCTTCTGAGGCACTACAGACAAGCCTGGGGCACCGTGGTTGATGGGACCCCTTGACCAAGAATTGAATGCCTTCTCTGGTTTTTCTTGCTATTTGGTGCAAATTTCACGAGGACGCAGAGAAGAGTCTATCCTTTTTAACATGTTGGCTGCTGAAGAAGATACAAAATCACTAGTTGCCTCTAGTGAAATAAATTCCAGTAAAAGCCTGTGTGTCCTATGCCACAACCCACACGAACACAAATCCCACTTTCTTAATGTGGCGCTGAGGACTAAAAGCAAAGGTCCACCATTTCAAACTGTGATCATCATTTTCCCGATTATTCGTTGGCATGAATCACCCGAGAGCCCGTTCCTCAGTAGATTAAAAGGTTACATTCATTCCCCAACTAGCTAGTTTCTACATGTTCTATCTGAGTTACTGGGGTTTGGTTTCATTATTTCTTTGATTCAAGTAATGTCACAGCCACGCTCAGCCTGAGACACAGATGTGAGGAAATGCAAACCTTTCTAATCTAGGAAAGCAACTACCATAAAGAACACGGGAGGGACTATCAAAACTCCGCATTTGTCCAGCAAGAGAAATACAGCAGGTTGAAAGGGCTTTTTTGCCTTTGCGGATGGCCAATGTTTACTAACTCTGAGAAGACAGGGTTGTTTTGCATTTTTCAAGCCCAACAACCTGCTTTGATTTGTAGAGCTGCATGACTCATCAGCGAAGCTGAGGTTCTTGGAGCCTAATACTTGTCCTCCCATTCCGACCAGCATCTACTCCTCACCCAGAGGCTGGGCCGAGGCAGATGTGTACCAGCTGCAGTGCCCACACCTGAGGACAGGGCTGGGAAGCTCCATCTGCCCCTTTCCCTAGAGCCCCATTGCTTCTCCCCCAGAAACTAGTGTTGTTCTGGGTCTCATTCACTCTCAAGTTTCTCTCCCTCCTACTCAAAAGGAAACCCCTAACTGCATTAGGATGAACCATTTGGGGGGATAAACGTGGACCAAATATCAGCCATTTCATATGGTTCAACCTAATGAATTGGAACAATCTTACGTCCGTTCTAGAAGGAAAGGGGCCTTTGAGAGGAAGGAGTTGAAAATATGGGGCAGATATTTCCATAGGAGGGCTTTGGGGAAGGAAAAGTAAAGTGAGATGGAATCAGAGAGGGAGAAAAACCAGGAGAGACTCTTATTAACTCTGAGAAACAAGCTGAGGGCTGCTGGAGGGGTGGGGGGGTGGGGTAACTGGGTGATGGGCATGAAGGAGGGCACGTGATGGGATGAGCACTGGGCGTGATATGCAACTCATGAATCACTGAACTCCATGTCTGAAATGAGTAATACACTCTATGTTAATTAATTGAATTTAAATAAAATAAATTTTTTTTAAAGGGAGAGCTTGGGGGAGATTCGGGGATGGAAATGGAAGCTCCAGGGCACCAATTACACTGGCCCACAGCATTTTTACCTTGAAGACAGAGGAAGTTCCCTGACTCAGACATTTCACTTTGGCAATCGCACCCCCGGTCCGAAAGGTAGCCATGACCCCAAAGGGTAAAAAATCCCTTCCTGTTTTTCTTTCTCTGGGTGGAACGAGCAGTACCAACTCACCCCTAGGAACATTCTTTTTTTTTTTTTGTTTTTTTCCCTAGGAACATTCTTAAGCTGTCGCCAGCATTTGGGTCTCTGGCCTCTCGGAAGAAAGGCGGAGGGGAAGGCTGGGTCCTGCGTGTCCTCTGAGCCTGGAAATTCGTCAATAAAATGGTCACAGCTGCTAGGAACGAACAGTGTTTTCCTGCAGGCTGTTGCACATTATCTCTGGGAAAGCTGTGGGGTTACCATGGCAAAGGTAATGTACAATAATGGCTAAAGTGAACCATAAAAAGTCTTCGTAAAGTCAGGGTTCTGACCCAGGATACACAATGATTACAGCGGTGGGGGGACGGGGGTGGGGGTCCACCCCTGTGTCCCCCCAGGCGTCTGGTTCTGGTCTGTCTGACTAAGGCTAGACTCTTCCTCTCCTTTTTTCCAAAAGCCAGAAATGATAAAGGAGGGGGCCCCTAGTGCAGTCACAGGTTTCTAGCTGTTTCTGGCTGCCATCTCAAAAATAACCGGACTGCCCCACCACTGAGAAAGATGTTTAAATGACAAAAGATTTCAGGCTTGAGAGCACATGTGCCCCCTTTGTGAGAGGCCAGTTCAGGACCTGGGAGCAGCCCACCCTCAGGAGGTTGCCCTGGAAATTCTGGAAGGGGGCAGCACTGGAAAACCCCAGCTCCCCACCCCCATTAGCACCCAGAGCCTCTGGATAAAGGAGCCACAGACCCATGCGAGGGAGAGAGGGTATTGCTTCAAAGCCTGGGGGCCTCGAAACCAGCATCAGAGCGTGATCAGCAAACTCCATTGTCTCCCTCCCATCCCTGGGCTTTATTCTATCAGAGACTCCAGGAGGTTAGGCGGTCTTTTTTTGCAATCGACCTTTTTTTCCCATCAAATTATTTTTCCCTTAACAGGTAGAGTGCAGCCAAGGTTGACCAAGAGATTACTTACACGCTCTGAGCCTCAGTTCCCTCGTTTGCAAAATGAAGATGATAATAATAATACTTTTCTCCAAGGGCGGTGGTGAGGTTTCAGTGAGTTAATAAACGCATTTGGAACCGTTGCAGGATGACAGCACTTCATTTTACATATCGTCACTATTATAATATTTAGCTATTACTATTATAAATACTACTCCCTCAACAATATATTAGGTACTTTCCCAGATGGAGAGAGCCTCAAAGGGGCTGCCAGTCTGGCCAAAGAGAGGCAGAGGCATAAACAATGAACAGTCATATCTATTGTGTGATGTCTGCCGGACCAAAGGTGTCGGGGGTAATTCGTCTAGGCGAGTTGGAAAGCAAGAGTTACTTGATTGGGCCACAGATGACCCGGGTGGTGGGGGGGATGCTCACTGAACCTGGGGAGCGATGTATGCAGAGGTCGGGAGAGCCTAACCAGGGTCCCAGACAAGGATTCAAGCAGTCTTTTGTTATCAAGTTGTCAATCTTCCCAGAGCTGGAGAGGCACGAATTCTGTCAAATACTTGTAACAGAGAGGCAAAGGCTCTGCCGGGGCCCCACAGGCTATGGCAACATCCATCCACCTCAGTAAAGGGTATGCAAGACGAGCCTCGCCAGGGCACACAACTGGAGGGAACGAACCCGCGAGTGTCCATATGAACTTTGAGGATTTTCCCCCCAAAGTCCGTGACTCTGATGCTTTCACAGGACGGGAAAGATCCAGCTGTTGCTGTTCACACATCATGGGATAGGAAGCGGGACTTCCAACAGTGAGTGGCTGTGGAAAGAGTTCACCAAATCCTCTCCTCAGAAAAACAATAAAACTTGGGAAAACTGTCAGAGAGAAAAATAAACTCAGAAGCACTTAGTCAAGAAAACTGACTGAATCTCAGTAATTACAGTGGGAGCCTGTGACATTCGAGGCTGTGGGGGGTGGAGGGAGGGACTGATCCCATCTCCCCCAGCTCTGTATTGTGGAAGATCTGCTCTGGATGGATAGGGCAGCCCAGGACCAGCAGTTCCCATTCTCCTTCAGCTCCGGTTCCATAGTGTGGAGGTTCCATTCTACGTGGGGCAGCACGTGAAAGCTGATGGCTCCCTCCACCCCAGCTCCAAATCTGTAATGCACAGGGTTGACTCTCCAATGCTCCCTGGGGTTGGGGTAGTGGAGAAGGAATGAGAAACCAGTGAAGGCTGGCAGAACTGAGTTCTTGCCTAAGAGGGATGACTTTTTTTGGAACAGAGTGTAGAAAAATCTGTGTCTGGAAGTATTGCTGAAAACAACAGATATCATCCAGGCTAGCAATAAGAGAAGGCCAACAGTTCCATGCTACTAGGTAGACAAACAAAATGGCAGACCAGGCCGAAATGTAACATGGGGATCCAGGAAAAGAGATCATCAAAGAGGGCCCTGCAGAGATCAGACTCATCCCTGGTCCTCCTGAAAGGTGTGTGCATATGCAAGACTGTGCCCTCTTAGGAGACTTCAGAGAAGGTACTCGTGAACTTCTGGTCCCCAATCAAATGGGGAACCTACTTGCAAAGTCTCTGAACTTAGAAAACAGTCCCCAAGCGTGCACAGATCCACCCGCAAAGGGCGGAAGGCTTACTGGTTGAGGGAGCATAGACATGACTTCCGGCCAATCGTCGACTTGATCAATAACCTCAGCTGACAAGGGATGACCCTTAAGATGCCATGCTTAAAATGAGAATAAAGAAAACAGCTGATTAGTCACAAGCTGCGCACCGCATGAGAAACAGACTTCACAAAATTAGCCTAGCCTAGTCCACTAAAAGCAAACAAACAAATGTCATTAAATCAGCAGCAACAACAAGAAACCTGGGGGTGGGGGGTAGGAGGGAAGTCGAAGAGGGTAATCAGAATCCAGAGTCAGTTCAACATATCCTATAAAATGTCCAATTTTCAATAATAAAAAAAAGGTAAGATAGTCAAAGAAAGAGGAAACAGTGATCCATGCCCAGGGCAAACGAAGCAATAGAAACTGCCATCAAGAGGACCAAGATGTTAGACTAAGTAGAAAAAAGCTGCAAAGTAGTTATCAGAAATATGTTCAAAAATCAAAGGAAAGCATGTGTCAAGAAATACAGAGAGGTATGATGACATGGCTCATGAAATAAAAAAATATCAATCCAGGGATACACATTTTTTGAAAGAACCAGAGCTTTGGCGAGCACAACATAACATATAGAGATGTCGAATCACTTTGTTGTACCCCTGAAGTCAACGTAACATTGAGTGTCAATTATACTTCAAAAAATAAAGTGTAAAGAAATAAACAAATGAATGAATGAACGAACGAACCAAAGAGAAAGGAGAACGTTGGGAAAAGTACAATGACTGAAATGAAAAGGTCACTGGGGAACTCAACAGATTTGAGCTGGCAAAGAACGAATCAGGAAGACCGAAGACAAATCAAAAGGGATTTACATAATCTGACAAGGAGAAGGAAGAAAATGAGCAGAGTCTCAGAGACAACTCAGACACTGCTCAGCACACAAATATATGCACAGTGGGCATGCTGGAAAGAAAGGAGAGGAGAGGAAAGGGCAGACAAAATACTTAAATAATGGCTGAAAGCATCCCAGATTTTATGAAAAACTCAATTTTCAGTGATGAAAGTAAAGAAGTGAATGCAGTGTCCTGAGACATCGGTATGCCCGTGCTCATTGCAGCATTATTCACAATATCCAAAACATGGAAGCAACCCAAGTGTCCATCAGTAGATGAATGAAGAAGCAAAATGTGGTCTATCCATGCAATGGAATTACATTCAGCCTTACAAAGGAAAGAAATTCTGACATACGCTACAACGTAGGTGAACCTTGAGGACATCATGCTAGGTGAGATACGCCAGACAAAAAAGGACAAATACTGTATGATTCCACACAGAGGAGATACTTAGAATAGTCAAAATCATAGAGACAGAGGCACCTGGGTGGCTCAGTCAGTTAAGCATCCGACTCTTGATTTCTGCTCAGGTCATGATCTCGGCATCGAGGGATCAAGTCCCACAATGGGCTCGGCGCTCAGTGTGGAGTCTGTATGAGATTCTCTCTCTCCTTTTCCCTCTCCTCCTCCACCTGCTTGCTCTTTTTCTCTCTCTCAAATAAATAAATAAACAAAATCTTAAAAAAAATCATGGAGACAGAAAGTAGAATGGTGTGTGCCAGGACAGAGGGAGGGGAGAACAGGGAAGTTAACGTCAGTATTTAAGAGTATGGATGTCTGGTTTTATAAGATAGAAAGAGTTCTGGAAATGGAGAGCTGTGGTGTTTGCACAACATTCCGAATGTATTTATGCCACTGAACTGTACATTTAAAAATGGTTAGGATAGTACACTTTATATTGTGTGTACCACAATAAAAAAAATGGGGAAAAAAATCATGGGATAGAGATCCCTTAAGAGAAGGTAACACAAAAATTCCATGCCAACCCCTTAATTCCATACCAACTCCTTAATGCCCAGGCTGGCCATCTTGGGAGACAACTTATGGGAGGGCTTTCTGGGACATTTTCCCATAGCTTATCTCCTTCCCTTCTCACAGGACCCTGCAAAGTAGAAAAGGTGGTCATCACCGACCACATCCCGATTGGCAAAGCATGCTTCAGGAAAGTTGGATGACTTGTCTCCAATGAACTAAGACCGGAGCCAGGGACAAGAAAGCCACTTCCATGCCACACGCTGTGTTCGGTCCACTCCTCTGCTCATCACAGTGGAGGACACAGAGACCCCGCCCCCCAACCTCCCCACCCCCACCCTACCCCTATCCCCCACCCCCCCCATTCAGGCTGGCTTGCTACACCAAGGTCAGCAAACTTTTTCTGTAAAGAGCCAAATAGTAAAAAGTTGAGGTCTTGTGGGCCATCTGGGCTCTACCACTCTAGCGGGAAAGCAGCCATGGCCAGTAAATCAACAAATGGGAGTGGCTGTGTTCCAATAAAACTTTATTTGCAGAAACGGGTGGCCAACTGGATATGTCCCGAGATTTGCCTACCCTGAGTCTACAGCCTTCGGAGGTAGGCAGCCTCTCCAGGACCCTCAGTGCTGAAGAGCCAGGTCCTTGGGGCCAAATCTCTTGGCTGTGAAGTTGGCTCAGGGTTGTCTCAGGCATAAGTAACAGCTGTTCAAGGCGTCTACGGTTCTCGTCCCCAGCCCATTTCCTCTATCGCTGACCCTGTTCCTGTGGCAGGCCGGGCCCCTCCCTCCCCGAGGTAAGATTATTTTCTGATTCTCTAGGACTTCTCTTCAGTCTGGATTGTATCCCCACACTCCTTCCCGCCGTTCTTTGCTTCTCCTCAAATTACAAAATTCCCCTCATCAAGGGCTCTTCCTTGGGGGGTTATCTAAACCCCATCCTGCCTTTCTCACTGATGTGCCCCGGGTCCTTCGAGACCTGCCTCTCCCAGGCTCACCGCAGCTCTCCTATCTTTGAGTAAACGGACATGGCCCCTGAGCCTCAGTTTCTTTCCACGGCTTCCCTTTCTCTCCGTTCTGCTTCAGACCCAATCACTGAGTCACACAGAGATTGTTTGTTAGCATTTCCTCATCAAATTAGCATTGTTAAAGCTGCACCCATTTGTTCAGCTGCAAATATTTATTGAGCCTTTGCAATGGGAAGGAGACAGGCATAGCTCCGGCCCCGCCCACTTGACATTAGCAGCTGAATTTGGCAAACAGGTCCACAGGCAATCACAATAGAGAGGACACCGGGGACCATCTACGGGGAGAGCCCAGCCCCATTTCTTCATCTGTTTGGCCGTGCGCAGAGTAGGATAAAACAATGCATCCTTCCCTGCCCTGGGGCAAAGGCATCCTGCTTCATTAGTGGGCTCTTTAACAGGAAGGCAAGCACTGAACCTTCCGACACCCACCGGGCCTCTCTTTCCGAGGGTGTGTGAATATTCTTGAGCCCATAACAAGTTTATTTACCTTTGAGGGCTTTTGCCAGCCCTTGTTGCCTGCCTCTTAACACCACTCACCTAAGAAATGTGTGGAGGTCCAGGAACCTTCCAGGTTCCCCGAATGGCCAGTCTAATCCTTGGCCTTAACCTTTCATAGGTGGGAGAGATGCACGCTCAGTTCTTAGACTGTGGACCTCAGCAGATACCCAGGTCTACAGGAGCTCCCCACGAGGTATTAACTCAAGCCCATGCAGAGAAAATAATACTGTAGAAAACTTTCTGTTATGTAGGCTGGCTACCATGGTAACGACCAATTTCTTCCAGAGCTGGGCAGATTTTAAATGCAAAGTGGGTGGAGAAATCCATTTGTATTTACCAGATCAAAGCTTCGCGAAGGGTCACAAGGCAGTAGGTGCCACATATGGGTGTCTCCAGTCACAAAATGTCCTTCTCGTCGATTCTATCTTCCTTGGGATATCAGGCAGGTCTCTGGCCATTTCTCATCACAGAAATGAAACAAAAAGCCAAGCCTCTTCACATAGACAATGGAGGCTGTGTTTCCCCAAAAGCTTTTCCTCGGATTCCTGGGCTCCCCCGACCCTGGGCTCGAATCTGCTGTGCGCTCTGGCACGGGACCCTATGTCCAGGTTGCTGAGCCTCATGGAAAATATGCTTGCTGACTAGGCTAGAATCCTAGCCTTGCTGGGGAGGCTGGTAAATACCAGGTTTTTTTTTTTAAGATTTTATTTATGTATTTGACAGAAAGAGACACAGAGAGAGAGAACACAAGCAGGAGTGGAAGAGGGGGAAGTAGGCTTCCCACTGAGCAGGGAGCCTGATGCTTGGTTCGATCCCAGGGCCCTGGGATCATGAGCTGAGCCAAAGACAGATGTTTAATGACTGAGCCACCCAGGCACCCCAATACCGGGTCTTTTAAAAGTTGTTTGTAATTTTTTCACTCCTTGTCATCAATATATGAAGATTTCAGTGGACATAGGTGTCATAAAATCATCTTCAGAGCCAGTGGCATGAATCAGGAATGTATGGAAATGGGCCTTCCAATTATCGTGGTCAGAATATTTGCTTAAATGCTTCCCACTTGATGGTTAGAGATCACGGGCACCAAGTTTCACTTAACTCTGAGAATAGCTGAAATGATTGTGGAATCAGACTGCCCCTCCTTCAGGCCAGGACTCTCCTGCTACTGCTTATGTGACCTTGGACAAGACCCTTGGCTTATTTAGCTTTAATTTCCTTATCTACACCTACTTCATAGGGTGGTGAGGACCCAATAAGGTTAAGCAAAAACATTTGGCATATAGGCAAAGATACCATAAAATGCACCTCTGTAAACGTAAATCCAGAGGTCTATAAGGGCAAAGAGGAGCCTCAGACATCCCTGAAAGGTCTCCTGCTTGCCTTGCTGGGACCTCAGTTGCAGGGAGGAGAGAGAGACCCGGGACCAGAAGGCACCAATAGAAAAACGAGAAGACATCTAGAGAGAATATTCTGGAAGCAGCTTGCCACGAGACTGTGAGCATCAGGAAGGTGGAAACCAGGTTTGCTTTCCATCTGCATCCCATGAGTCCATCTGAGTGCCTGAGCAGGGCAGGAGTTGCATGTTTGTGGAATGGACTAGAAATCATTGAACCGCAAGGATCCGCAAGCCTTCCAGAACAGAAGTCAGTGGGAGGGAGGGCAGAACAATTCAGTTGCCGGAGCGCCAGACTGAGGATGAAGCATTTAGTCATGAGCACCAGTGTTGTTGGGGTCATTTACGAGGTGAGTCATAAGTAATTTGTTAATAATGATGAAGTATAGAAGGTTCTGAATGATGGGCCCTTTCACAGATTAGATAGACATATCCAAGGTTATCACTATAGCAATAATGAAGTCTAATAGGCTTTGTCAAGTGCGTTTGCTTGTGGGGGCATTGCACGCATATGCATGATGATTGCCCCACGGTTCAAGGCAAATAATAAAAAATAAAAACAAATGAGTCCCTGACTGAGACTGGAGGAGAGGTGTGCTCCAATTCGATTTCCAGCGTGAACCAGAAAACGTCAGCTCCTTTCTTCCCCGTTTGCCCCTAGCACCCAGGGCGAAGAGGCTGCCTTTAGAGGAAATGGCAGAGAAGTTCCTTTGGAAAGGTTGATTTTAATAATATAAACACTGAAATCATATCATTCCTATTTGCTTGGCACTTTAGAGATTATAAGTGTTTTTATACATCTTGTCACTTGTTAGACCATCACCTTGGATTAAGTGAATGGCCTGCAGCTGAAGGCTGACCGACGGCAAGCAGGGTGAACTCCACAGGGCTGTGATCTAGGTGGGATTGGGGATGTGCAGTCTTTTTTTTTTTTAAGATTTTATTTATTTACTAGAGAGACAGAGATCACAAGTAGGCAGAGAGGCAGGCAGAGAGAGAGAGAAAGGGAAGCAGGCTCCCCGCTGAGCAGAGAGCCCGATGCAGGGCTCGATCCCAGCACCCTGAGATCACGACCTGAGCCGAAGGCAGAGGCTTTAACCCACTGAGCCACCCAGGTACCCCTGTGCAGTCTTTATCCATAGAATATATGCCAGCTTTGTGGCAGGGATTTCATGACTCACATCTTCCCAACAGCTGACCCCACACCCAGACACATCTCCAAAAAGGAAGGAAGGAAGGTGGGAGAGAGGAAGGAAAGGAAGGAAGGAAGGTAAAGAGGAATGGAAGGAGAGAGGAATGAAGGGAGGGGGGGAGGGAGGGAAAGAGGGAAGGAAGAAAGGAAAGAAGGAGAATGTTTTTCTTTGATTTGTCTTGATGATCAAGCAATTTGGGGGGCAAGGTTATACCTTCGGAATTCCAGTTTGTCCTCCAGCCTTAAAGGGCAGTTAAGAGGAGGAAGGCTTAGCTGCTGACTGTGGAAACCTGAAATACATGGTCAAGTTCGTATCACTTTCTCTCCGGGGCCAAGGCCTTTCCCCTGTTCTCGCACTGAGACTTATGGGCCCCACCGGCCCCACACCAGTACCAGCGCTCACCAGAGGTTGGTTCCAAACCTCGCCCCATCCCCACCAAGGGTTGTTTGTCACACCTGAATAGGTCCTGCGACTTCAAACAATGACCTTTTCAACCTGCTCTGCTCTGGTGCTTAATTACACTCACTACAAGTTTATGGGTAAAAGGAAACGTGCTTCTATATACAAACACTGAGTGAGGCAGATAAGGTGGAAGGAAGTCTTGATTCTCATTTTAGTGAATGTGATTGATTCTGATTCTTTCATCTCAAACATCTTGAGGTCACTGATCATGTCTCATTGCGTCCTTTACAAGGCCTTGGTCGGTGCTAGACACATAATAATAAAAGGTATTAACTCAAAATAGTTACCTACAGAAATACTGGCCTTGCCTGCCAAATTCTTTTGTTGCTATTATTCCTGTTGTTTCTTTCAAGCTATTTCTCTGCCTGAACACTATCCTATTATGGGGAAACCCCCAAAGGAAATGACACTGTGGCTACCTACTAAAAATTAATTCAGGAGGCACCTGGGTGGCTCAGTCGGTTAAGCGTCCGACTCTTGGTTTCAGCTCGGGTATTGATCTCAGGGTCGTGAGATCGAGTCCGGCCTGGAGCGGCACACTGGGTGTGGAGCCTGCTTAAGAGTCTCTCCTTCTGCCCCTCTTTGCCCCCCTCTCTCTCCATAAGAAAAAATTTAATCCAGCAAAGTAAAACTCAGGAAGGCCATACTTAATACTACTGAACTGCACACTTCAAAATGGTTAGGATGGTAAATTTCACATCATGTGTTTTTTACTGCAATGGAAAAAAAAAAGTCCAGGCAGGCTGAAGCCAGATGTCTCATTCCTTGCAGGAGCTCAAGGGTGGCACAGGGCACTGTTCATAAGGGGCAGTTACGCAGTTGTAACCCTCTTATCCACTAATGTATTTACAATGAATCCTTTGTAGGAACAGATCAAAGAACAGCTTTTATTGACCTATATCTGTATTTGATTGTACAAAAATTAGCAGAAACACACACCCAGAGACCAGCTTCAGTTTCCTCTTGCCACACCGGCTCTCAAGAGAGAAATAAACTTTCTGACCCCAATACAAAGTTTCGCAAAGAAGCACTGCTGAAAAACGAGCATTGGGAACCGATGTTAATAGGGTTCGACTTGAAAAATGACCCCCCAGCTCATGAGAAAACCGAACTCTCTCATAAACTCCTGCGAGTGAGGCATGCGGGGAGAGGGACAGTGGGAACAGAGACAGCACGATGAATGAAGCAAACCGAAAGACACAGACGTGTGTACGTGCGCGGACATCTGTGCACAAAACCTCCATTATTTTTATGCCTTCCTTTCTGAAGGCCCAGGTAATGTCAGGTAAAAGTGTAACTTATGACTCAGTTGGAGCCGTGCTTTTGTTTTGATAAATCTATGTTAGTTAAGTCAATTAAGGCAGGGGTGGC
>ML094045.1:0-15918 GCA_003697995.1 Taxidea taxus jeffersonii
GAGACTAGAACAAAGCCATCTGCTAGATTTAGGGTATATTTTGATCTATTATTAAAAATTGTATCCCAGAATTTTTGAGGAAATAAACCTATATGTATGCCAAAAATAAGGCTAAATACAATGAAGGGTTAAAATATGACTATAACAATGAAGATTTAAAAATATTTTTAAAAGATATTGTTAAGATAAACTAATTAAAAACATTAAGAGAGGAAAGAGTAAATGTTAAGAAAATAGAATAAGAAAAAAATAAAATTAAAAAAATTGTCTCTGCAAGACTAAAGGATCATGGGGGAAAAGCCATGAATTCTGTGTGTTGCTTTCCCCTAGCTCTGGAGTTCTGCTGTTCTCATTGATCAGTGAACTTGGTCTTGGTTGGATGTTCTTGCTTATCTTCTGGGGGAGGGGCCTGTTGCAGTGAGTCTCAAATGTCTTTGCCCAAAGTGGAATTGCAATGCTCTTGCCAGGGACCAAACTATCTGCTTGGGTTCACTCTTGGTAGCTTATGTTCCCTGAAGGCTTTCCATAGAGCTTTGGAGGACAGGAACGAACATGGCAGCCTCCCAATCTCCAGCCCAGAGGAGCTGGGAGCTCCGGCCCCCACTGCTCAGTGCTCACTCAGAGAAAAGTAGTTAATCCCTCCCATCTCCCTGGTCTCTGGCTGCACTCCGTGCTCACCTGGCCTGTGACTGAGTGTTTCTATCTCTGGTACATGGCCCTGTTTGGAGTCTCCAAATACATAAGATTCCTGCTCCTCACTCTCATGCCATTCTTCCCGGAGGAAGAAGGATGGGGTCTTTCTGGATCTGCCACTTGTTGGGTCCCTGCTTGAAGAACAGTGGCCTTACTGTGTCTTGGATCATGGTTTAAGGCAACCCCAATCTAAGAGCTCACTCCTTGGCTCCATCTCTGTAGTTGGCTTTCCCATTCCAATACCTGGCAGCTCTGCCACATTCAGACACCCCTAGTTTTTCTGTGACCCTGCTGGACCTGAGACCACACTGTCTCCACAAGGGTTCCACCCCTGCTTAGCCTTGGGAGCGATGTCCCTCGGTGGAGCAGACTTCTAAAATTTCTGATTTTGTGCTCTGCTGCTCTACCACTTGCCAGGAGCCAGACCCTCCCCCCACAGTCTATATTCCTATTATTTAGAATTCATTCTCCATAAGTCCCACCTTCCATAAAGTGATCTATTTTCTGTTCCTAGAATTGCTGCTCTTCTTCTCTTCTACCTCTTGTTGAGTTTGTAGGTGTTTGGAATGGTTTGATTACTATATAGCTGAACTCCTGGGACCTAATGTCATTACAGTCTGCTACTCCTCCACCATCTTTCTTTGTTCCCCCTTTGTTCTTTTTTTTTTTTTTCTTTTAGGTGAGTTTTTCCACCTTGTCATTTTATCCAGATAAAAATAGATGAATGAGAGAACAAAATACTAAAAGAGTAACAATGACCTCCTAAAAATATACCAAACCAAATCAGAAGAGATCTGAAACCAGGGGGAGAAGAAAGGAGGATAAAAATTATACATATTTTGTACATATATGTATATATATACACATACATATATGTGTATGTGTGTGTATATATACATATATGTATGCACACACACACACACACACACACACAGCTGGTGAATAGAACAGAGCCACACACTTGATTGTAGATGTGTTTTGGTTTGTTACAAGAAACTGCCTCCCATAATTTTATAGAAAGAAAAAATTATATACACATATGTATATATATGTGTGTATATATATATATATATATATACACAAAATATAAGAGTAAACATGAAAGAATGGAATATGACTGTAAAGATGAAAATTTAAAAAGATTGTTAAAAAGGAATTGCTAAGAAAAGAAGTTGGTTGAAAAAAGAGTAAAGAATGTGATCAGGCTGGAGACTAGAACAAAGCCACATGCTAGATTTAGGGTATATTTTGATTTGTTACAAGAAACTGTACCTCAAAATTCTAAAGAAAGAAAAAACTATATGTACAAAAAAATAAGGTTAAATACAATGAAGGGATAGTATATGACTATAACAGTGAAAATTTAAAAATATTTTTACAAAGGTATTGATA
This sequence comes from Taxidea taxus jeffersonii, assembly GCA_003697995.1. Taxonomy (NCBI): domain Eukaryota; kingdom Metazoa; phylum Chordata; class Mammalia; order Carnivora; family Mustelidae; genus Taxidea; species Taxidea taxus. The sequence goes on from ML094045.1 coordinate 2,086, forward strand.
AGATAAAATAGCTAAAATGTTAAAATAGGAAAGAGGAAATTTTTAAAAATTGAAGAAGAAAAGAAAAAAATTAAATTAAAAAATAATTAACTTTGAAAGATGAAAGAATCATGGGAAAAAAGCCATGAATTCTGTGTGTTGCTTTCCCCTAGCTCTGGAGTTCCACTTTTCTCGTTGACTTGGTCTTTGTTGGATGTTCTTGCTGATACTCTGTGGGAGAGACCTGCTGCTGTGATTGTCAGATGTCTTTGCCAGAGGCAGAATTGCACTGCCCTTGCCAGGGACCAGGCTAAATAACCTGCTCGGTTTTGCTCTTGGTACCTTTTGTTCCCTGAATGCTTTCTGCTCAGGTTCGCTCTCAGTAGCTTTTCTTCCCTAAATGCTTTGTACAGCTTTGGAGGATGAGAATGAAAATGGCAGCCTCCCAATCTCTGGCCCAGAGGAGCCGAGAGTTCAGGACCTCACTCCTCAGTGCACCTTCAGAGAAAAGCAGGCAATCACTCCCATCTCCCTGGTCTTTGGCCACATTCCATGCTCACCTGGCCTGTTACTGTGTGTTTCTATCTCTTGCATGCGACCCCATTTGGAGTCTCCAAACCCAGAAGATTCCTGCAGTGCACTCCTGTGCCACTCCTCCCAGAGAAGGAATGAGGGGGCCTCCTGAATCTTCCACTTGTGGGGTCTCTGCTCAAAGAGCAGTGGGCCGACTGTGCCAGGGATTATGTGTTTTGGGAACCTCAAGCTGAGAGCCCACTCTTTGGCTCTGTCTCAGCAGCTGGCTTCCCCACTCTGATACCTGTAAGCTCTGCCACATTCAGACACCCTTGGTCTTTTTGTGACCCTGTGGGTCCTGAGACCACACTGTCTCCATGAGGGCTCCACACCACCCCTCCCCACTTAGCCTCTGGAGTGATGTCCCTCAGTGGAGCTGACTTCTAAATGTTCCGATTTTGCGCTCTGCTGCTCTAGAGCATGCCAGGAGCTGGCCCCTCCCCACATAGTCTATCTTCTGGAATCTTTCTCTGCATGTCCTACCTTCCAGAAAGTGGTTACTTTTCTGTTCCTAGAATCGATGCTCTTCTCTTCGATCTCCTGTTGTGTTTGTAGGTGTTTGGAATGGTTTGATAACTATCTACTTGAACTCCTGAGACCTGATGATTTTTATGTCTTCTACTCTGCTGCCATATTGCTCCTCCCTTCCCCAGCATAATGTATATACAATGGTTTACCCATTCTGATGGACATTTCGGCTCTTTCCATAATTTCCCTACTATAGATAATGGTTCTATAAACATTGGGGTGCATGTATCCATTTAAATTAGTCATTTTTTTTTATTCTTTTGGCAAATACTTAGTAGTACAATTTCTGGATACTGGGATAGGTCTATTTTTATCTTTATCCATACTGTTCTCCATAGCAGCTGCACCATTTTGCAATACCACCAACAGTGTAAGAGGGTCCCCCTTTCTCCACATCCTTGCCAATACCTATTGCTTCTTGTGTTGTTAATATTAGCCATTCTGACTGGTGTGAGGTGATATCTCATAATATTTTTGATTTATACTTCCCTGATGAGGAGTGATGTTGAGCACTTTTTCATGTGCCTATTGGCAATCTGGATGTCTTTTTTGGAAAATTCTCTTCATTTCTCTTCTGCCCATTTTTTAACTGGATTACTTGGTTTTGGGGTGTTGAGTTTTATAAGGTCTTTATGTATTTTGGTTACTAACCTTCTATCAGATATGTTTTTTACAAATCTCTCCTTCCATTCTGAAGGTTGATTTTTAGTTTTGTTGACAGTTTTCTTTGCTGTGTGGTAGCTTTTACTCTTGATGAAGTCCCAAAAGTTCATTTTTGCTTTTATTTTCCTTAACCTCAGGAGACATATCTAGTAAGAAGTTGCTATTTCTGATGTCAAAGAGGTTACTGACTATGTTCTCCTGTAGGATTTTGATGATTTTCTTTCTCACATTTAGGCTTTTAATCCATTTTGAATTTATTTTTGTGTATGTTGTAAGAAAGTCCCATTTCATTCCTTTGCATGTTGTTGTGCAGTTTTCCCAACATCATTTGTTAAAGAAACTGCTTTCTTTCCACTGGTTATTCTTTCCCACTTTGTTGAAGACTAGTTGGCCATAGTTGTGGGCCCCTTTCCTGGTTTTCTATTCTGTTCCATTGATCTATGTGTCTGTTTTTGTGCCAGTATCATACTGTCTTGATCATTACAGCTTTGTAATATCACTTGAAGTCCAGAATTGTGATGCTTCCAAGTTTGCTTTTCTTTTCCAAGGTTGCATTGACTATTCAGGGCATTTTGTGGTTCCATACAAATTTTAGGATATTTTTTCAAGCTCTGAGAAAGAATGCTGTTGGTATTTTGGTAGAAATTACATTAAATGCATAGAATGCTTTGGATAGCATAGACATTAGAGCATATCCCAGAATAGATCCTATATTAGATCACAAAACAACAAATGTAAAAATATTGAAATCATACCATGTACATCTCTGACCACAATGTTGTGATAGTAGAAATCAACTACAAGAAAAAATTTGGAAACAGCAAAAGTACATAGAGGCTATAAAACATGATTTTATTTATTTTTTTTTATTTTATTGACATATAATGTATTATTTGCTTCTGGAGTACAGGTCTGTGAGTCCTCAGTCTTACACAATTCACAGCACTCACAAGAGCACATACCCTCCCCAATGTCCATAACAGCCACCCTATCCCTTCCCCCCCAGAAACCCTCATGTTTTTTCCTGAGATTAAGAGTCTTTTATGGTTTGCCTTCCTCTCTGTTTTTATTTTATTTTATTTCTCTGCCCCTTCCCCTATGTTCATCTGTTTTATTTCTTAAGTTCCACATATGAGTGAAATCATATGGTATTTATCTTTCTCTGACTGACTTATTTTGCTTAGCATAATACCCTCTGGTTGCACTCACATCATTGCAAATGGCAATATTCCATTCTTTTTGATGGCTGAATAATATTCCTGTATATATTCCACCTGCTCCTCATCCATTCATTTGTTGATGAATATCTAGGCTCTTTCCTTATACTGGCTATTATGGACATTGCTGCTATAAATATTGGGATATGTGCCTTCTCAAATCACTATCTTTGTATCCTTTGGATAAACACCTAGTAGTGCAATTGCTGTTCATATAGTAGTACTATTTTTAAGTTTTTGAGGAACCTCCATACTCTTTTCCAGAGTGGTTGTACCAGATGGCATTCCCACAAAAAGTGTTAAAGAGGTCCACATTCTCTGCATCCTCCCTAACATCTCTTCCCTCAGTTGTTCTCTTTAGCCATTCTGACTGGGATGAAGTGGTATCTCATTGCAGTTTTGATGTGTGAGGTGGTATCCCATTGTGGTTTTGATTTGTATTTCCCTGATGCCAAGTGATGTTGTGCATCTGTTCATGTGTCTGTTAGCCATTTGTATGTCTTTGGACAAATGTTTATTCATGTCTTCTGCCCATTTCTTGACTTGATTTTTTTGTATTATGGGTGTTGAGTTTGATATAGTCATTATAAGTTTTGGATACCAGCCCTTTATCTAGTAATTTACTAGTCATTTGCAAATATCTTCTCCCATTCCACAGGTTGCTTTTTAGCTTTGTTGATTGCTTACTTTGCTGTGCAATAGCTTTTTATTCTGATGGTCTCAATAGTTCATTTTTGCTTTTGTTTCCCTTTCCTCTGGAGACGTGTCTAGTATGAACTTGCTGTGGCCAAGGTCAATGAGATTGCCACCTGTGTTCTCCAGTGAGATTTTGATGGATTCCTGGCTCACATTTAAGTCTTTCATAAATTCTGAACTTATTTTTCTGTATGGTATAAGAAAATGGTCCACTTTCAATCTTCTGAATGTTGTCCAGAGATCCCAACATCATTTTTTGAAGAACTAATGTCTTTTTTTCTGCTGGACATTCTTTCCTGCTTTGTTGAAAATTAGTTTAACATAGATTTGAGGGTCCATTTATGGATACTCTATTTTGTTCCATTGATCTATGTGTATATTTTGATGTCAGTATCATACTGTCTTAATGATTATAGCTTTGTAAATACAGCTTGAAATCTGGAAGTGTGATGCCTCCAGCTTTGCTTTTCTTTTTCAGGATTGCTTTGTCTATTTGGGGTCTTTTCTTGTTCCATAAAAATTAAGGATTGTTTGTCCCAGCTCTGTGAAAAATGCTGATGGTATTTTGGCAAGGATTACATTGAATGTGTAGATTGCTTTCAGTAGCATAGACATTTTACCAATATTTGTTCTTCCAATCCATGAGAATGGAATATTTTTCCATTTCTTTTTGTCCCTAATGACTTTTCTTCTTTCTTTCAGTATAGAAGCATTTTTATTTTTTTGATTTAAATTTAATTAGCCATCTTGTAGTACATCATTAGTTGCAGATTTAGTGTTCAGTAATTTATCAGTAGCCTATAAGACTCAGTTTTCATCACATCATGTGCCCCCCCCCTTGATACTCATCACCCAGTTACCCTATTTACCCTCCCACCCCCCTGCAGAAGACCTGGTTTTTTTTCGTATAGTTAAGTCTCTTGTGGTTTGTCTCCCTCTCTGATGACTTCCCATTCAGCATTTTTTCCCTTCCCCAATGGTCTTCTCCTCTTTCTTATATTCCACATATGAGTGAAACCATATAATTGTCTTCTCTGATTGACTTATTTTGCTCAGATTAATACCCTCCAGGCCATCTACAATCATATGTATGGTAAATATTCATCATTTGTTTCTGATGGCTGAGTAAAAGTCCATGATATACGTAGAGAGAGATATATAGACATATAGATATATAGATATCTATATCTATCTACCTATCTATCTAATCTATCTATCTACTTATCTATTTACCTATCTATCTAACATACTTACCCATTCATCTGTTGATGGACATCTCAGCTCTTTCCACAATTTAGCTATTGTGGATATTGCCTCTATGAACATTATGGTTCAGGTGCTCCTATGTATCACTACATTGTATCATTGAAGTAAATACCTAGTAATCAATTGCTGGGTCATGGGGTAGCTGTATTTTTAACTTCTTGAGGAACCTCCATGCTCTTTCCCAGAATGGCTGTACCCACTCTGGGAAAGTGGCTTGCATTCCCACAAACAATGTAGGAGGGTTCCCATTTCTCCACATCATTGCCAACATTTGTTTTTTCTTGCCTTGTCGATTTTTGCTGTTCTGACGGGCTTGATGTGGTATCTAATTATCTAATTGTGGTTTTGATATATCCCTGTTGCTGAGTGATATGAAACATGTTTTCATGTGTCTGTTGGAGGTGGGTGTGTCTGTTTTGAAGAAATTTATGTTCATGTATTCTGCCCATTTCTTGACTGGATTATTTGTGGGTTTTTTTTTCTTGTGGAGTTTGATAAGTTCTTTATAGATCGTTGTTATTAGCCCTTTAGATATTTCATTTGCAAATATTTTCTCCCATTCCATAGGTTGACTTTTAGTTTTGTTGACTGTTTCCTTTGCTGTGCAGAAACTTTTTATCTTGATGAAGTCCCAAAAGTTCCTTTTTTGCTTTTTTCCCCTATCTTTGAAAACATGTCTAGCAAGAAGTTGCTGCAGCTGAGGATGAAGAGGTTGCTGCCTCTGTTCTCCTGTAGGAGTTTGATGGATTCCTGACTCACATTTAGGTCTTCCACCCATTTTGTGTTTATCTTTGTGTATGCTGTAAGAAACTGGTCCATTTTCATTCTTCTACATGCGGCTGTCCAACTTTCCCAGCACCATTTATTGAAGAGACTGTCTTTTTTCCATCAGATATCCTTTCCTGCTTTTTCAAAGATTAGTTGACCATAAAGTTCAGCGTCCATTTCTGGGTTCTCTATTCTGTTCCACTGATCTATGTATCTGCTTTTGTGCCAGGACCATACTGTCTTTATGATTATAGATTTGTAATATAGCTTGAAGTCAGGCATTGTGATAACAACAGCTTTGGTTTTCTTTTTTAACATTCTTCTGGGTATTCGAGGTCTTTTTGGTTCCATACAAATTTAGGATTATTAATTCCAGCTCTGGAAAAAAATGTCCATGGTATTTTGATAAGAGTTGCCTTGAATGTGTAGGTTGCTCTGGGAAGCATTGACATTTTCAAAGTATTTGTTATTCCAAGCCATGGGCATGGTATTTTTTTCCCATTTATTTGTGTACTCCTCAATTTCTTTTGGAAGTGTTCTGTAGTTTTTTCAGTATAGATTCTTTACCTCTTTGGTTAAGTTTATTCCTAGATATCTTATGGGTTTCGGTGCAATTGTAAATGGGATCAGTTTCTTAATTTCTCTTTCTTTAGTCTCATTATTGGTGTAAAGAAATGCAACTGATTTCTTTTTTTTTCAGAATTTTATTTATTTTTTATTTTTTATTTTTTTATTTATTTAATTTCTTTTCAGTATAACAGAATTCATTGTTTATGCACCACACCCAGTGCTCCATGCAATATGTGCCCTCCATAAAACCCACCACCTGGCTCCCCCAACCTCCCACCCCCTGCCCATTCAAAACCCTCAGAATGTTTTTCAGAGTCCATAGTCTCTCATGGTTCAATTCCCCTTCCAATTTCCCTCAACTCCCTTCTCCTTTCCATCTCCCCATGTCCTCTGTGTTATTTGTTATGCTATGCAAATAAGTGAAACCATATGATAATTGACTCTCTCTGCTTGACTTCTTTCACTAAGCATAATCTCTTCCAGTCCCATCCATGTTGATACAAAAGTTGGGTATTCATCCTTTCTGATGGAGGCATAATACTCCATAGTGTATATGGACCACATCTTCCTTATCCATTCGTCTGTTGAAGGGCATCTTGGTTCTTTCCACAGTTTGGCGACCATGGCCGTTGCTGCTATGAACATTGGGGTACAGATGGCCCTTCTTTTCACTAGACCTGTGTATTTGGGGTAAATACCCAGTAGTGCTATTGCAGGGCCATAGAGAAGTTCTATTTTTAATTTCTTAAGGAATCTCCACAGTTTTCCAAAGTGGTTGCACCATCTTGCATTCCCACCAACAGTGTAAGAGTGTTCCCCTGAGCATTGATTTTATATCCTGCCACATTGCTGAATTCCTATATGAGTTCTAGCAAATTTGGTGTGGAGCCTTTGGGGTTTTCCACTTAAAGTATCATGTCATCTGGGAAGAGAGAGAGTTTGACTTCTTCTTTGGCAATTTGAATGTGTTTTATTTCTTTTTGTTGTCTGACTGCTGAGGTTAGGTCTTTCAGTATTATGTTAAATAAGAGTGGTGAGAGCATGTATTCTTGTCATGTTCCTGACCTTAGGGGAAAAGTTCTCAGTTTTCTCCACTGAGAATGATATTCTCTGTGGGCATTCCTTAGCTTTTATGATACTGAGGTATGTTCCCCCAACCCCTTCACTGTGGACAATGTAGAAACAATCAAGAAAAGATGCTGTATTTTGGCAAATGCTTTTACTGTATCAATTAAGAGGATCATATTTTGTTGTTGTTTTTGTTGTTAAGGTATGATTTTTTTTTATTACGTTATGTTAGTCACCATACAGTACATCATTCGTTTTTTGATGTAGTGTTCCATGATTCATTGTATGTTTCTTGTCCTTTCTTTTATGAATGTGATGTATCACATTGATTGATTTGCAAAAGTTGAACTACCTTTGCAGCCCAGGAATAAATCCCACTTGGTCATGGTGAATAATCCTTTTAATGTACTATTGTATCCTATCAGCTAGTATCTAAATGGAAATTTAGACATCTGTGTTCATCAGGGATATTGGTTTGTAATTCTCCTTTTTAATGGGGTCTATGTCTGGTTTTGGAAACAAGGTAATGCTTGTACCGTGGAATGAGTTTGGAAGTTTTCCTTCCATTTCTATCTTTTAAAACAGCTTCAGAAAGATAAGTATTAGCTCTTCAATAAATGTTTGGTAGAATTCCCCAGGAAGACCATCTGACCCTGGGATTATTGGGAGATTTTTTATTACTGATTCAATTTCCTTGTTGGTTATGGGACAGTTGAGGTACTTTTTTCCTTGTAGTTTATTCTGTTTTGAGGAATACATCTATTTCTTCCAGATTGCATTATTTGTTGGCATAAAATTTCTCATAGTATGTTTTTCAAATTGTGTTTCCTTGTTTTTGGTCATAATCCCTCCTGCTTTATTCATGACTTATTAATTTGGGTCTCTTCTGTTTTTGTTTTGGTATGTCTGGCTAGGGGTTTATTGATATTAATTCTTTCAAAAAACCAGCATCTAGTTTCATTGATCTGTTCCACTGTTCTTCTGGTTTCTACTTCATTGATCTCTACTCTATCCTTTATTATTTCTCTTCTCCTGCTTTGTTTAGGATTTATTTGCTGTTCTTTCTCCAGCTCCTTCAAGTGTAAGGTTGGGTTATGTATTTGAGACCTTTCTAACTTTTTGAGAATGGTTTGTATTGTTATGTACTTATCTCTAAGGACCAACTCTGCTGTATCCTAAAGGATTTGAACAGTTGTGTTTTCATTCTCATCAGTTTCCATGATTTTTTTAGATTCTTCTTTAACTTCCTGTTTGGCTCATTCATTCATTACTAGGATCATGTTTAAGCCCCAAGTATTTGAGGTTCTTCCAAATTTCCTCGTTTGATTGAGTTCAAGTATCCAAACATTGTGGTTTTGGTGCATACTCTGGGCAAGATGGCAGAGAGGGAGGATACCCTGTTTCTACTGGTCCCCTGAATTGAGTTAAATATCTACCAGAACACTCTGAACATATATGAAATTGGCCTGAGATGTAAGATAATACACTCCTGGATCTCTATGGGGGCAGAAGATAATCAGTGGAGAGGTACAGAAGAGTGGCAGTGTTTGGAATGCTTTTGGAGGATAAACAGAAGGGGAGGGAGCCACCAGAAGTGACCCATTAGAAAGAAATATCACAATACAAAAGTGCCCTGTGCTTGGGGACCAGATTAACTTGGAGTCTGGTTAAAAGCACACAAGAGAAACAGCAGGTTTTAAAGACCAGTTGGTGGAATTGGGTGGCCTCAGGAATGGACTTAAGCCCATGATCCCCGGGTGGTCACTGCTGGTGACTGAGATGTCTGAGAGAGCCAGGCAAGGACTCCAGTCAGTGGTCCCTTGGCTGGCATCTTTCCAATGCTTGCACCACCACTGGGACTGCATGCACCCTCATCCACGCCTGAAAGAGCTCACCACAGGCTCCTGCTAGAAGTCCCTGGACCCCAGCATTCCATGATTTGTGCCACAGCCAAATCTGAGCACACCCAGCATGGGTGTGGGCTCCAGACAGCAGTCCTGACAATGGCAGCTACCAGCACTGGGCTTGCCTGGATCAATATCACTTACAATTTTAGTGGCATGGGGATACAGAGACAAGCGGGGGCCTTGGGTGACCACTGAGGCAGTGGCTGGGAGTGTGCACTTCCTGTGGGAGGTTGCGGTGTTCAGCAGAGTTTGTGGAGGGCGAGTCCATGTATCCTGGACCGCCCAGAGGGAAGAAGACTGAGACTTCTTTCTGAGGAGGAGTTCTGAGTGCAGACAGTTTACTTTGCTCTAACCCTCTGAAAAGCTGCCAAAAGCCACAAAAAAAAAAATACCTCCAGAAAACAAAAGCCTAAAAAAACGGTTTTCACAGAACCCAGCCCCTTGAGAGAGGGCAGGGTGACTCAGCCCCAGCGAGACTGACTGAAAAACAAAGCAGCAGGCCCCTCCCCCAGAAGACAAGTCAAAAGAACAAGAGGACAATAACCACAGGGTCCCCATAAAACTGTAAAAAAAACAACATCAGGGGAAAACAATATATTAAGCTCCCAGTATTGCCCCAAAACCCGTTTGTTTCATAGACAGAATTTTTTAAAAAGAATTTGTTCTCACGATTTTGTTATTTTATTTTTTAACCTACTTACATTACAAATAGATGCTTAATAGAACATATTACATAATAACTTTTTAACTTGAACTCTTTTCATACATATACCTGTTTCTTTTTCTTTTTTCTTTTTTAAAAAATCTAGCTAGCTAGCTAGCTAGCTATATACACCTTGAAGCTTATATCTATAGATAGGTACATATAAGCCTCAAGGTAATCCTTTTCCCCTATTCAATACTACCCATGTATATAAACCAGTATTAATTTCCCTGTAACTGTGGAAAGGTGATTCCTTTAACAAAGATAACAAGATACACCCAGGGAGAACTGAAATAACCTTCTTCGCCCACATTGAGGGTTTATTCCTTCCCATCTTATTCTTTTGTCAATGTTTCTGTGTTTTTGTTTTTGTACTATATAAATCTTATTCATGTGGTTCATTTTGGCTGTGATTTTCTTTTTTTTTTTTTACTTTTTTACGTTTTACTTTTGTCAGTCTTTTGTTTTGTTCTGTTTTGTTTTTCTTTACATACCTTAAAATCTTACTTTGAGGGCTCATTTTGGCTGTTTTTTTTTCTTTTTTTTTAGTCTCCTTTCTCTTTTTTTTTCCTTTTTATTTCTCTTGTTGGTGACTTCTAATTGCTAAAAAAAACTTTTCAGGTTGCACCTTGCCTGGATTATGGCTGATATATATAGTTATGCATCCCTCAACCACCTCTCATGAAAATGACTAGGAGGAGGAACAACCAACAGAGGAAAATATCAGAGAGTGTGATCTCTACCACATAACTATTGGATATGGACATAAACAGTATGCTGGAAAGGGAATTCAGGGCAACAATTATCCAGGCAATGGCTTGGTTGGAGAACATTAGTGGCAACACAGAATCTCTAAGGGAAGAAGTGAGGGCTGATTTGGCAGTACTAAAATAGGCTACCAATGAGATCTAATCTAATCTAATTACTCTAACAGCTAGGCTAACCAAGGAAAAGACAGAATTAGTGACCTGGAAGACAAACTGATAGAAAAGAGGAATCAAGAGGAGGCCTGGAACAAACAGCTTAGAAGCCATGTAAACATAATTAGGGAAATAAATGATGCCATGACACATTCTAATGCCAGAATTATTGGGATCCCTGAGGGGGTGAAGAAAGATAGAAGACTGCAAGATATAGGTGAACAAATTCTGGATGAAAATTTCCCTAATCTGTGGAATGGGACAAGTGTCCATATCCTAGAGGCAGAGAGTACACCCCCCAAGACCAACAAACCTAGAAAGACTTCCAGACAGTTAATTGTGAAATTCATGAATCATAATTTCATTCAGGAGCTCTTAAAGGGCAGCTAGGGTGAGGAGATTCCTGATCTACATTATCAGTATAACGTCAGACCTGTCCACAAAAACCTGGCAAGCAAGAAAGGGTTGGCAAGACATATTTAGGGCACTAAATGAGGAGAACATGCAGCCAGGAATACTTTATCCAGGAAAGACTGACATTCAAAATGTATGGAGAGATAGAGAGTTTATAAGACTGGCAAGGTTTAAAACATTATGTGACCACTAAGCTGGCACTACAAGAAATATTAAGGGGGATCTATAAAAGAAGAGAGAACCCAAGAGTGACATAGAACAGAAATTTACGGACAATCTATAGTAACAAGGACTTCACAGGCAACATGATGTCAATAAAAACTTATCTTTCAATAATCACTCTCAGTGTGAATGGCCTAAATGCTCCCATAAAATGGCACAGGGTTGCAGACTGGATAAAACCACAGGAACCACCCATATGCTCCCTAGAAAAGACACATTTGGAAACTAAAGATACATACAGACTGAAACTGAAGGGATGGAGAACATACTTTCATGCCAGTGCGCCTCAAAAGAAAGTTGGGGTAGTGATTCTCATATTAAATAAATTATATTTTAAGATAAAGATGGTAGTCAGGGATACAGAAGGACACTACATCGTTCTTAAAGGGTCTATCCACCAAGAAGATCTAATAATTGTAAATATTTATGCCCCCAATATGGGAATAGTCAACTACATAACCAACTATTAATCAAAACAAAGAGTCATACTGATATGAATACATTAATTGTAGGGAATCTTAATACACCACTCTCAGTAACAGACAAATAATCTAAGCAGAAATTCAATGAAGAAACAAGAGCCTTGACGAACACATTGGACCAGATGGAAGTTGTAGATATATAAAGAACGCTACATCCTAAAACAACAGAACACTCATTCTTATCGAGTGCGTATGGAAATTTCTCCAGAATAGACCACATACTGGGCCACAAATCAGGGCCTAACTGACACCAAAAGATTGATATTATTCATTGCATATTCTCAGATCACAGTGCTTTGAAACTGGAGCTCAACCACAAGAAAAGTTTGGAAGGAATTTAAACACGCGGAAGCTAAAGACCATCTTGCTTAAGAATGCTTGGATCAAACAGGAAATCAAAGAAGAACTTAAACAACTCATGGAAACCGATGAGAATGAAAACACATCAGTCCAAAACCGCTGGGATATGGCAAAGGCGGTCTTAAGGGAAAAATGCATAGCCATCCAAGCCTCACTCAAAAAAATGGAAAAATTCAGAACACCACTTTTTTTTAAAGAGCTGTAAAATCAACAACAAATTAAGCCAATCCCATGCACAAGAAGGGAAATAATCAAGATTAGAGCAGAGATCAATGAGTTAGAAACTAGAGATACAGTAGAACACACAAATGAAACTAGAAGCTGGTGTTTTGAAAGATTTAGTAAGATTGATAAACCACTGGCCAAACTAATTCAAAAGAATAGACAGAAGACCCAAATTAATAAAATTATGAATGAAAGGGGAGAGATCATGACTAACACCAAGGAAATAGAAACAATAATCAGAAATTATTATCAACAGTTATATGTCAATAAGTAGAGCAATCAGAAGAAATGGATGCATTAATGGAAACTTATAAACTTTGAAAACTGAAGCGAGAAGAAATTGACAACCTGAATAGACCAATATCTAGTAAGAAGATTGAAGCAGTGATCAAAAACCTCAAACAAAACAAAACAAAAACAAACAAACAAAAAAAAAAAAAAAGAAGAAGAGTCCAGGACTTGAAGGATTCCCTGGGGAATTCTACCAATCTTTCAAAGAAGAAATAATACCTATTCTCCTGAAGCTCTTTGAAAAAGTGGAAACAGACGGAAAACTTCCAGACTCTTTCTATGAAGCTAGCATTACCTTGATCACAAAACCGGGCAAAGACCCCATCAAAAAGTAGAATTTCAGACCAATATCCCTGATAAATATGGATGCCAATATTCTCAACAAGATCCTAGATAATATGATCCAACAGTACATTAAAAAGTTTATCCACCATGACCAGGTGGGATTCATCCCTGGGTTGCAAGGATGGTTCAACATTCGCAAATCAATTAATGTAATAGAACAAATCAGTAAGAGAGGAGAAAAGAACCACATGGTCCTCTCAATGGATGCATAATAAGCAATTAACCAAATACAGTATCCTTTCCTGATTAAAATTCTTCAGAGTATAGGGATAGAGGGAGCTTTACTCAACTTAATGAAATCTATCTATGAAAAACACACTGAATATCATTCTCATTGGGGGAAAAGCTGACAGCCTTCCCTTTGAGATCAGGGACACTACAAGGATGACCACTTTTACCACTGTTATTCAACATAGTACAAGAATTCCTAGCAAGAACAATCAGACAACAAAAAGAAATGTTATTGAAATTGACAAAGAAGAAATCGAACTATCTCTCTTTGCAGATGACATGATGCTTTATATGGAAAACCCATAAGATTCCACTCCCAAAGTACTAGAACTCATACAGCAGTTCAGTAATGTGACAGGATACAAAATCAATCACAGAAATCAGTTGCTTGCTTATACACTAACA
>ML094048.1:0-11012 GCA_003697995.1 Taxidea taxus jeffersonii
GAGTCTTGTCAGAGTTGGGTCCCAAGAGAAGAAAGCCCAGCCTGGCTGTTCCAGTCTCACTGATTTGGACTCAACAAGACCCCATGCTGGGCAGCATTTTCTCCCCCTGTGACATGGTCCTTTCCCCCACCTCTGCAGGACCAATCACTTTCCTTTAGTTATGATGCATTTATTAAGCACCTACTGCATGCCACTCCCATGCCTTCTCAAGCACAGCTTGGATCAGTTCCTTAGAAGAACTGCTGCCTTAGCTGCCCAGGAGCCCTTTCTTTCTTAGCTTCGAGTCTCCTTCAAACTGTGCCCCACCACCTCAACCACTCAGTTGCTCTGTAACCTTGGACCAAACCCCTCCTTATTTTGTACCTTAATTTCCTTATAGGAAAAAATCCCGAGGCTCTAGAAGATCTCTGAGGACTCAGAGCTCCGGTGGTTCCAGATGACCGGTTGTCATTAGTTCCTTGTCCCCGGGTCAGGGTGAGTTGTGTTTGTCCTGGGTGGGGTTCATGAAGGACAGGGCTTGGGTTCCCTGCCTGTTAGGAGAGACACAGCCCCAGGTCTCAGGGTGATCCAGTTCCCCTGGGGAAGGGCTAAGGCCATGCTGAAGGGGGGGGTTGTGGCCTGAGGCAGGGATTCCCAGAGGGAGACTGCCATCTCTTCATTGAGTTTCCAAATGTTGCCCAAAGCTGGCTGGCCTCCAGCTGAAAGGGGAACACAGGCCTTGGCGAGGCTGGGTCAAAGCAGCGGCTCACTGGGCTTGACAGCTGGCTGGAGAGCCAGCAGCACTGAGTGTCGAGGAGAGGAAATCATGGGGACAGCTCCTCCACAGTGAGAGCCGGCTTTCTAAGCCACAAGCCTCCCCCAAGGGGCCTTGCTTGGCCCACATAGACTCAGCAACTTTCTGCCCACACTTCGTCACTGGGCCTAATCAGAATCCTGTGGACCATGCTGCACAGGGACTCCCCCACAACCCTCTCACAGAACAGTCCCCCCAGTAAGTTACAGCCCCTTGACAGTCAAAGAATTCTCACTCTGTTCCACCTGTAGTGTGCTTTGCTTTCACTGAAGCTGCAGTCCCTCATTTAGTCAACTCGGGGTGAGAAGAGGTTCCTCAACTTTATAGGCACAAGGGAGTCAAGGTTGGTTCTTGCTTGAGCAATGGAAGAGCACGCTGAAAGCACTGCAGCCTAGTGAGGAGCCATCCCGGGACTTGAAACACCTATGAATACCCGACTTCTAGTCCTGACTCAAACTCTTACTGGCTAGATGACCTCGGGAAAGCCACTTCCCCTCTCCGAACGTGTTTCCTCCTCCAGACAATTGGGATGATGCGAGAACCCACTCTGCCAACCTCACTGGGTTGGTGTGGGAATCAAATCAGAATGTGTATGTAAAAGTGCTGTTAACCAACTGTGTGCTATATAAATACTCAGCAGCAGATGACAAGATGCCCTGCCTCTTCTAGGAGTCTGGCTCCATGCTTTCCCTTTCCGTCCACCACCTGTAATGCTCACCTCCTTGCTGGCTCCTTGCCTTCCCCTTGGCCTTCAAATGTGCTCAGAGCTTCCGTCCGTCCACTGACATACACCAGCAAAGTTCTGAAACAAATGGTCTCTGCCACCTGCCTTTATCTTCTCTCTCCGTAGCCCATCCTCTTACTCCTGCTCTCTGGTTTACACACCTCCCCCCCCCCACCCCGCCCACCTCACCCTTCATCCTCCTTGATGTCTCAGCAGACATTTGATCCCACTGATCCTGTGCCCACCTAAGTCCTCTGGTTTCTGTAGTAGGCAGCCTGTACGAGGGTCCCCACATATAAGCCTGGTACATAGTATGGGAGGTGGGGCCAGTTTTCATCCAGAAAGGTTTACCTATCATGAAGGAAGGCTCTCTGGAAGAGTCTCAGTTTACACCCACAGCAAAAGAATTCTCACTTTTGCTTTCTCACAATGAAAGCAAAGCACACAAAAAATGGACTGGGTGCGGGCGTATGTATGAGAGCATGTGTAGAGCTATGTGGAAATGGGTAGAATTGGGAGCAGGGAGTGTGTGTGTGTGTGTGTGTGTGTGTGTGTACTGTGGAGTAACTGTGTGCATGTGCTCAGGAGGGACAGGGGAAAGATAACTTCCTGGGGCCTTTAGGGTGAGCCCAAGCCCCTCAGATTCCATCTTTGACCTCCAGCAGGTGTACTTGTGGCTCAGTGTCCCTTGAGGAGCCAAGAATGGCGGTGACTCTTTGGACAAGCATCTCTGAGGAGGTGGGGGGAAGCTTCAGGCATTTCCTCTCCTGAGCTAAAGGAATGCTGGAGAAGTCCTGAGAACAATGGGGAGCTGACAGCCCCTCAGTGGACCTGTGACGTGCAGACCCCGAGAGGAGTGCACAGCTGCCTGCCAGAACCTGGGGCATGGGACAGGGGCTGGCGGGGATACAGAGGAGCCACGGAATCCATGAAGGAGGAAGCCGGAAGCAGCTGGGGATGACACTGAGAGGCATTTCCCGCCTCAGGATGCCCTCCTGCTTTCTTCACTGCCGCTGCAGCTGCAAAAGCAAAAGACTCAGCTTCCCTCTGGCCCCAAGTGGCTATCCTACACATTGGGAGCTTGGGCCCCAGGCAGCCCCACTCCCAGCTTCCCTCCCAGGTCCCCAAGGGAGGAAGGCAGCTCCTCTGGGTAGGTGCCCTCTGGGCCTAAAGGGAAGCTTTGTGAGTTTCAGGTGATGGTCTACAGATCTTACCCTGCCTGCCCGCAGGTTGGTGCTGAGGGCACTGCGGTGTGGAAGATCGCTGGCCCAGCTCCATCAGCCTCCATATCGTCCAGAAGTGCCTCAGTGACGGGCACCGGGCCCCAGGCAGGTTGAGGCCTCTCATCTGGAGATCCTATCTCACCTTGGTACAGTGTTCCCGAACTTTTCAATCTTCTTGGCAGCACGACACACTCTGACATACTCAGATTGTGGTGACAACTACCTCCCCAACCCAGATGTGTAGTAAGCATGGCTGCACGTATTAGTGATGCTTCATGGTGACTCCAGGGTTGTGCCTAGAGAAGACAGGGGTGGGGGTGTGTGCAATCCCAGCACGAAGCTATAACCCCATGTATACCAGACTAGCTCAATGATCCAGGGACAGAAGCTCTGCAGAGTCTGAAGACTGAAGAAGACAACACACTTCAGAAAATGTGTCGGAGAGGTTCAGATACAGGGAGCCCTTCAGTGAGAGAGAGGGAAGGATGCTGAGAGATCCTGTAGATCTCTGCTGTCCAAAATGGTCACCAACAGCCCCACGTGACTATGGAGCACTTGAAATGGAGCCTGTGCAAAGCAAGACATGCTGTCAGTGTAAAACACATCATAGTTTGAAAACGTAATATAAAAAAAAGAACATCAAATATCTCATTAATAATTTTCAAGTTGAATTTAGATATAAATGGCAATATTTTTGATATATTGGGTTAAATAAAATATATCATTAAACATGTAATTACAAAAGGCACAAAGACACTAATCTTGATTGTGGGGAGGGTTTCACAGATGTATATATATGTCAAAACTTTAACTGCACACCTTAAATATGTTGCAGTCACGTCAATTATATCTCAATAATGCTGTTAAAAAATTCTATAGTAGCTCCCCCATTGCTACCCAAGAGGATAAAAAAAGAACTAATTTCACCTGTTTATTTTTTGTGTGGTTGGTAGAAAATTTATTTATTTGTAAAGATTTTATTTATTTACTTATTTGAGAGACAGAGAGTGAGAGTGGGGTGTGGGGGGCACAGGAAGAAGAAAAGAAATCTCAAGCAGACTCCCCCCAGAGTGTAGAGCCCAATGTAGGGTTTGATCCACAACCCTAAGATCATGACCTGAGTCAAAACCAAGAGTTGGATGCTTAACCGACTGTGCCACTTAGTCACTCCAGAAAATTTATACTTAAGTGTGTTGCTTGCATTGTATTTTTATTGGATGGGACTGATCTAGTGGTTATAGTCCATTTTACAGACCATGAAACTGAGGCCCAGAGAGGGGAAGGAGCTTGCTCATGTAATGAGGTGGGGAAGAGTTCATTACTCAATTGCAAGAGTCCACAGGGCAAGAGCTACCTATGTTGGTTAAACAAAAAAAAACTTAGGTTCTAGAGGAGAGTGATACTTACCCCTGACCTTCACACAGTTAATAGGTACCAAGGCTTCAGAAGTGGGTGAATTTGTCGTAAACTCAGAAACCTTGAAGGGAAAGGATAAGGAACAAAGGGGAAGAGGGACAGAGGAGCCAAAGAAATGAAAAAACTTTGTGTGTGATATGACCCCTTCCCTAAGATTCTATCCACCAAAGACCTTCAGTAAATTCTGCTCTCCTTTACTTGGTGGGAATTGTGGAAGGGTCAAGGTTTCATGCCTTGGTCAATGCAGTGAAAGCGGAGACCATGCCCTGAGCCACAGAAATCTGGGTGGCAGAGGAGGCCGCAAGAATATAAATCTTCTGGGGTTCCTGGCTGACTCGCTTGGTAGAGCATGCAACTTGAGCTCAGGGTCATGAGTTCAAACCCTATGTTGGGTGTGGAGCCTACTTAAAAAACGAACATAAATCTTCCCTATTCCTCCACCCCAAGAAATTCACCAATACCTGGGACAGGACTCTTGACCTGCACAAATCATGGCACAGAGGTGGAGGGCAGCTCATTACAAAGTTGTTTATATCTCAAGGGTCATGCAGGACTCTGGTAATTCATGGATCCACTAGCATTATCAGAATTTTAAAAGTTAAGAATATGATCATAGTGATTGTTGCTTTATTTCCCTCCTCCCACCCTTTAATTCAGGAACTGAACCAAAAGGATTAAGGATGCCTCTACTACATTCAAGGCCAACCACCTTGTTAGGTGCTGTGAAATATACAAAAAAGCTATGGTCACTTGAAGCCCACAGAAAGTCATTTCAGCAAGAGGTGGATAAGCCCACAGAGAAGTCATTCCAGCAAGAAGTGGATAGGCAAAGAACAAAGTCAAGAGAGTAGAATAGTTAAAAGTATACAAGGGTGCTTAGGGCTACCAATGAAACAGCTCAGTACCCTGGTAGGACCCAAGTCTAACTTCAATCGATATGGGCCTGACTCCAGGAGGTGCTGGATGTGTCCATAATCCCTGACCAGGAGGGAAAGAAAATGGGCAGCCTCTGGAGGCCCAAGGTCAGCAGGAACTGGGTTAATCATGGAAAGAGGACCAGTGAGCTGCATTTTGGGGGAAGGAAATGTGTGACATTTGCTCTGAGTTCTGGACTATACTGTAGACAGAGAATCCCAGGATCAGAGTGGGCATAAAAGAGTCCAGATCTAGTCCACTGTGCCTTCTGGCTATGCCCAGAGGACGACATGGTGGGGGCAGCTGGGTGCATCCCTTCACTCTGTCCTGTTGACTGTCCCAGCCTTGCCACTGCTCACAAGGAAGACCTGATCAGAGGATAGAGACGGATCTGCAGGAGCCAGCACCACCATCACACACATGACTAGCTGGTGATGAGTCCCTCGCCTTCCCCCGGAGAAGCAGCCATGGCTGGAGAGTGGCTGCACTGTCCCTCTGGATCCTTTTCAGCTCCATCCAATCATTCACCAAGCATTCACTGAGCACCTAGCGCGTGTAAGGCCCTGTGGAAGTTACAGAATGGATCCCAGCCCTCAGGTAGCTGGTACCTGTGCATACATTGTTACAACGCAAAGTGGTTAGGTGTTCCCAGGGCAGATCCAGCTAAAAAGCTATGGGAAGTTGGAAGAGAGAGAGAGAGCATTTCCACTTGGGTTGTCAGGATGACTTCATAGAGGAGGTAGCATTTGAACTGAACTTTGAAAGGGGATAGGATTTGGATATCAATTCCTAACACTTTATACAGTGCTTACTAAGTACCAGATGGTCTTCCAAGTGCACTGAAAATAGTAACTCATTTGCACGAACCACAATCCCATGAAGTAAGTATCATTGCCATCCGCATTTAACATTATGGAGGTGAAGGCACAGAGAGATTAAGTGACGTGCCCAAGGCCACACAGGTAGTGGATGATGGAAACCAGAATCAAGCCGAGAGAGAGTCATGCTCCTACCACTGCCTCCTGGATAAGCAGAAACAGGGTGGGCCCAGTGGTCCAAGCAATAGAATGAGCAGAGAGTCAGGGATGTGAGGAAACATGGCCCACTCATGGAAAGCAGAGGTGAGTCTGTCAGGGCTAGAGTGTTTGGTGTAGCAATGGGAGTAGTCAAAGATGAGGTCGAAAAGGCAGGTGGTTTCAAGCCGGGATTTCAGGCACCTGAGGGTAATGTGTGTTAGGGAGCTTTGAGGGGTGTAGTAGTGGCCATCAACCCAGGACTGACCCCAGAAAGGAGGCATGCCCCTCTGAATCCAGGCCTAGCTGGGACGGTATTGCCCATTTCCAGGAGGCCTTACTAAGCCCCAGCGGCAGCCACTAAGCTTTGAGGTGAGTGTTCATTCAGGAACAAGAATGGAAACTCCATCATGTTTACCACAGGAAATACCACTGCATCAAGAGTCACCGCCCTCGGGAGGCAGGTTCCATTCCTGTCTTGTTTGTTTGGGGACTGAATGTTGTTATTCCCTGCTCTGCCGGTGTTTATGTCAGGGAATGTTTGCTATCAAAAAACAAAGTCCAGGCAGCGCCCCTACCAATGCAACAGCCACAGAGCCCTTCGCTCAGGCATTTCCCGGCGCTAGCTCCCACCTAATGGATTTCTCCACTGAACAGCATCAAAGACCTCCTCTTCTGGCGTCCCTCTCATCTTAAAGGGACTGGTGCTGAGAGGAAGTCATTTGACTGGAAGAAAAGCAGTTTCTAGACTTGGCATCCTTGCCTGTCTGCAGCCTGGGTGAAAAGTGAAATAGGCTTGTTCCCCAAACCCCAGCAATCAGGAGCAGAGACCCCCCGCCAAGGCTGGACCCTCATACCTCCTCCCCCTGGGGAGACATCCACAGGAGCCTGCAGGGCTCAGGCCTTGGAGAACAGCCCTAAGGAAGTAGATCTTACTAACCAGTTTTCAGAACAGAAAGCAGGAGAGGTGATGCCACAAGCTTTATATGCTCACCTTTATTTTGCAGATGAAAGAACTAAGACTCAGAAGAAAGGAGGACAGGGGTGCCTGGGTGGCTCAGTGGGTTAAAGCCTCTGCCTTCAGCTCAGGTTATGATCCCAGGGTCCTGGGATCGAGCCCCACGTCGGGCTCTCTGCTCAGCGGGGAGCCTGTTTCCCTTCCTCTTTCTCTCTCTCTCTCTCTGCCTGCCTCTCTGCCTACTTGTGATCTCTGTCTGTCAAATAAATAAATTTAAAAATAAATTACCGGTAAGACATATTGGTATGATCCAATGAGCCTCCCCATTGACATGAGGGATCCACTGACCACTGAAGCCAGAAGTGACTGAGGACAGGAAATGGAGAGTGGGCAGGTGGTGAAATGAAGAGGACAGAAAAGATAATAGGCAGAGTCTCTGACAAGGAGGGAAAACCATTTCTCAAGAAAAGGGGGAGAGTCATGACACATTGCCAATGGCCAAAAAGCTGAGGAGGGGAAACAGAAAATTGGTGACCCAGTTATGATCTCCACAGCGCTGACACCCCAACCCCTGTCTTATGCACAGCTGGAAATACATGACTTGCTCTTGAACTTGCACTCAGTTGTGCCTCTAGCGCAGGTGCGGGCATAGGATTTGCAGGTGTGATTGATGCACCGAGCCAGTGACACTCTCTGGCCTGGACCCTGTGGGACCCACAGCAGGTGCTCACACATCCAACTTCAAGGTCTCATGCATGAGGCAGCTGGATTGGAGGCTGGGTGAGGAACAGAGCCAAGCTGACCCCTGTCTGACTCATTTCTGTATTCTTCCTCCACACTCTCCTGTGCCTAGTGCAGTGCATGACACACAGTGCATGCTCAGCAAGGCCTGGCTAATTACAGCAACCACAGAACACCTACTATGTGCCAGGCACTGTGATAGTCACCTTACAAAGATGATCTCATTTCGTCTTGACAGTCCTATGAGGAAGGTGTTGCATTTTTAGCCCCATCTTACAAAT
The DNA here is from genome assembly GCA_003697995.1 of Taxidea taxus jeffersonii. Taxonomy (NCBI): domain Eukaryota; kingdom Metazoa; phylum Chordata; class Mammalia; order Carnivora; family Mustelidae; genus Taxidea; species Taxidea taxus. The sequence continues at coordinate 8,065 of ML094048.1, forward strand.
GAGAAAAATGCATGCTCAGTGAGGTTAAAAATGACTTGTCTGAGGTCACAGGACAAGTTCATGGTTGGACTAGTACTCAAGTTCAAGTCTATCTGATGCTAGACTCGGGCTCATAACTCCATGTTATACTGCCGAATGAAAGAAACCAGAATCCACAACTATAACCTCATTAGTCCTATGTTGAAGCAAAAGACATGAATTGATGAAATGTGAGGGTTCTGAGATTCATCCCCCTTGTGCAATGCAGACACGCACTCACACATGCACACACATAGCAGGCTTTGAGAACATCTCTTTTGTGCAAATGTTACAACCCCCAGCAGGGAAGTAATTCTGTGAAGCACAGGCTGCTGAGGGTTTGGTGGAGGGGGAGGGAAGGCCTAACCCAGGGCTGGCTTCACAGTGGAAGTATAAAGCCAAAAGGACAGAGAGCAGCTGATGTTCTCAGCAGGGAACCAATAAAATGCTAGGGAATGGGGTTGTCCCTTTGAGATCTTGGGGAGCCTCTTGGGGTGCTCCTGCTGCCCCTTCAGTGGTAGGAGGGGCATGAAGGTAGGGTTATTTCAGCATAGCAGCTTCTGAAGCCCTGGCAGGGTGGGTGGGTGGGTGCCCTTGGTCTGAGCTGCTTATGCCAAGCACCTCCCAACACCTGCAGATCGCAGGAACTGACTTGAAAAGAGGAGATCCAGGAATGCCTGGGTGTTTGAGTTGGTTAAGCATCTGACTCATGATTTCACCTAAAGTCACAATCTCAGGGTCTTGGGATTGAGCCCCATATCAGGCACCTGCTCATAGTGGAGTCTGCTTGAGGTTCTCTCTCTCCCTTTCCCTCTGCCTCTACCCACTGCACTCTCTCTTTTACTCAGAAATAAATACATTTTTTTTTTAAAAAGAGGAGATCCACCTCTGAGGCCTTGGCAAGCCCGGATGATGCCCAGGGCCTTGGGCTAGTCTCCAGGTAACAGGAATTGCCCCCATCTCTCCGTCTTTGCTCACTCATCACATTCTCAGTAAGGACTCCCTCAGTCATCCTCTTTAGAATTGTACCCATACCCCCTCTATGCTTTCTTTTTCTCCAGTAGCATTTATCATCAAATGACATTTTTTACTTATTCATTTTCTTTGCTGTCTGTTACATGGTATGGGCCACAGAGGCAGGGGTGAGTGGGGTGGGGAGGGGAAGGGATGGGTTGGTTTGCTGGCTGCTGTGCCCCGGTACCAAGAATAGTCCTTGAGAAGAATTCGTTGAAGGAATGAATTCACTGATTTCAATTCTTTTTGAGCACTACACAAAACATGATGATATTCCCATTGTCATGCATCCTCAGCCACCCCTGAGGGGAAGGCATGGCATTTGGGAGCACAGCCATTAAACTGGCCAGTAGGAGATCCTAACTTAGAACAAAGAAAAACTCTTATAAACATGACTTCCCTGCCAAGATCAGTTACTGCAACGGTCACTCTTGAGAAAGGGCCTCAGTGACTGAGGTTCAAAGCTATTCAGTTGCATACAAAATCAATGAGACAATTCAGAGGTGCTCTGGGCACACATACAGGTCTCCTACAGCATTGTTTGTTTACCATGACTATCAGCAGACAGGATCTAAACTGCAGTAGGGGTTGATGTAGCACTTCCTAAGCAACCTGGGTCAACAACAACCACAATAGAAACAGGGGAATTCCCTGGTTACCGACTAATAATAGTTCATTTCACACTCAAAGGCTGTGTGACCTCGAGCAACTTACTTGACCTCTCTGAGCCTCAGTGTCCTTGTTTGTAAAAATGGGAATGATTATGGTGCCTGTCGCATGGTGACACTTATGGTGTCATGTTATATCCATGTTATGGATCTTATGGTGCCACTGTGAAGTTTAAATGAGTTACTAGATGTAAGGTACTTGGAACTAATGCACGGTACGTAATGAGCACTCTGTAAGTGTCACATGTTATTTGTATTGTCATTTCTAGATAGTGAGTATTTCTAGGAGAGGATCTATATGCCCCCTTCCCCCATGTCCAGAACAAAATACGTAAGCACGTTGTGTTAGTTTTTACTACAGCTCTCGGGATTATGACGACAATGATGATTAGGAGTAGGGCTGGTATAATTACTTGATTTCTCTATCTTTCTTAAGAACTGTGGGCTCCATGAAGTCAGGCAGGGACCACCACTTCCTAGAGCCCTAGAACATAGTAACTTTAAACTTATACACAGTAGGTATTCAGTTGACTCTCATACAAACTTCACCCAGGGCTTTGCTAACTCTTCTACTACTTTAGGACTCAAATATTCCTAAGTGTGAGTCAGCAGTGCCCCTCTCTCCTGGGGCGAGGGGATGAAGGATATAGAGACCTCAGTCCCTATTTTCCCTGAGGAAATTCATGGTCCAGTACGTCCAGCCCTCAGAAATCACTTCCAAGTCATTAATAAGCAAGTAATTGAAACAGATAGGTGCAGATTGTGACCATTGTTACCAAAGAAAGAAATTGGGTGATGATAAAAGTACATGTGTATGTGGGTGGCCGGGGGAGAAAAGGGAGGACTTTGACTTTAAACGACTAGTAAGACTGCTATGAGGTGGTGGCATTTGAGCAGAGACCTGAAAGGTGGAAAGGAAGCAGACTGCAAAAATCTGGGAGAACATTCCAGGCAGCGGAAACAGCAAGCACAAAAGCCCTGAGGCACCAAAGGGTTTGGGGTTTATTGGAACACAGTGTGGGCCAGCATGCCTGGGTTGTTAGGCAGACGACTGAGGCTGCAGAGGCAGATGTGGATGTAAGCCATAGTAAGAGAAGCCAGTGGAGAACAATCCCAGATGACCCAGAGCTTTCCCTAGAACAACCATCAAAACATATTGCACAGAGGCGCCTGGGTGGCTCAGTGGGTTAAAGCCTCTGCCTTCAGCTCAGGTCATGATCTCAGGGTCCTGGGATCGAGCCCCGCATC
>ML094053.1:0-12646 GCA_003697995.1 Taxidea taxus jeffersonii
TCAGCAAGCAGAGCTGGAGACATGGGTCGTGTGACAACTTCCATAGAAACACTTTAAACTGATTTTTTTCTACCACTGCACTATCTTTTATTCTCAAATAATATATTTGTTCTTCTTTTATAGGTAGAAATATTGAGGATGATAATACACTGGAAAGGCATTTCATGGTTCTTACAGTCAGACCACAAAATAAATCAGTTAAAATTGGGTTGAATGATAAAAATACGTGAAAACCTCCCCTCCTCCCCTTTTAAAAATTGCTATGACACTTTTGAGTCTAGAAATCAAGGCCAGACCAATACTTGTGATGTTCACACAGTTTTTGTTCTAGAGGTTTTGTCTGTTTTGTGGGCATAAATTTGCTATGTGGATTCAGGAAGAAGATGAGTATTTTTTTAAAATAAACAATGAGTAAGCAGAAGGTTCAAAGTTCTCCACATGGAGTTGTCACTCAAAGCACTGACATCAAAATCAATGGAAAGTGGCTCCAGTCTTATTTGGAGTATAATTTGTAGCGGAGAGGAAGTTGGGGCTGGGGGGAAGTGTGAGGGGAAGACAGCTGAAAAAATACAGACAGATATGCAGCAAAGATGGGAAAAGAAACAGGTCATAAAATATCAAGTTGGCAAAATGATCCAAACTCCATATAGGGTGAATGCAAGCATCACTGAACTAAGAAACATTTGACAACACTTCTGCAAGCCCACTGGCTCCTGGACACCATCATTCTAGACTCAGAGGATATAGTGGTAAACCTAACACAGTCTGTTGCCTGAAGGAGCTTATATCTTGACAGAGAAAAGAGATGAGAAACAAATACAAATTTTAAATGATTTTAGAGGATAGTAAAGGGAACAAACAAAAACAGAGCCAGGCAAAGAGTAAGAGAGTGAGAAGGGTGCAGTTGGGTTAGGGTCTATTAAATTAGCCCTTAGCTTGCTATTAAGGCTTGGACAGGGTTTTTAATCCCTCTGAAATTCTTAGCTCCTCTGGATAACTCTGTGGCTGGAATAAGAAAAACGCTTAATTACATGTTTATTGCTACTTCTTCACATACCTCCTTTCTTACAACAACCATGCACTTCCCACTTTTCTTTTCTACTCCCCTTGACACTTTCTTTTGTTTCCAGAACCCTCTGGGGCCCGGATTCAAGGGCTCCCTCTTTGTCCCTAGTCCTGCTTGCAATGATCAGGTGTGATTTCAGAACCTACAATAGAAAGAGAAACCTGGTTTCTATTTCTTATCTCCTCATTCATTCTCAGGTAATGTGGATTCAAAGGTAAGTAAAAAAGATCTGAGTCTGTCTTCACGAAGCTCACTATCAAGGGAGAAGACTGGGCACCTGGGTGGCTCAGTCAGTTGAGCATCTGCCTTTAGCTCAGGTCACGATCTCAGGGTCCTGGGATTGAATCCTGAGGCAGGCTCCCTGCTCAGCAGGGAGTCTGCTTCCCTCGCTCCCACGCTCTCCCTTTCTCTCTCTGTGTCAAATAAACAAATAAAAAAATCTTTTTTAAAAAAGGGAGAAGACCAATATAAATCTGAATTATTCCAGAAAAAAATGGAAGATTTGACATGGACTCTGCAAGAGAAGTGTGAATGATGCTATTTACAATGGCAACATAGGATTTCACCTAGTCTGCAAAGTTAAGGGAGCCTTTCCTGAGTACATTTGAGCTGAAGCCTGAAAAGTAAGTAGGTATCAGATGGGAAAGTCAAGGGCAGAGTGTCCTAAGCAAAGGGGCCAGTAGTAGGCTCGTCACAGGCAAAAGATGTCACTTAAAACACAACGAAGCAGAAAATGGGCCAATGTGAAAATAGGATAGCAACAGTACATGGCATCTGTCAGAAGGGTGATGGAATGGGAAAGATCACACTACATGATATCCTATAAGGTAGTAAACATTTGACTTTCATAAGGAGGGCACGTGTTGTAATGGGCGCTAGGTGTTATACACAAATAATGAGTCATGGAACACTACATCAAAAACTAATGATGTACTGTATGGTGACTAACATAATAAAATAGCGTTCTGCTTTGAAATTTCTATTTTGAAAGGATTACATGGCTACACTGTGTAGGAGAGAAAGAATGAAGGAGAGATTAGTTTTCTTTTGGAGTGACCATATTATTTATCATGAAAAGTTGGATAGTGTTGAGTCAAAGAGGGCACTATTATTTACACTGGGACAATGGACACAACCCATATCTGCCCAGGGCAAATGAAGACTATGGTCTGATCCCAATATAAGGCTACTGTAATGGTCTAATAAAGACATGATGGATTGGGAAAGGGCAGTGTAGGAGAAATCAAAAGAGGAAAGCTAATCTAAGAAATCTTTAGGAGAGAAAATCAATTGGACTTAGTGATGGATGTCCAGCAGCAGTGAAGGGGGAAGGTGTTGAAAATGATTCCCAAGGTTGTGTTATAGGATGAGAGGTGCTAAATTTGATTGCAGGAGGAATCATGTGGTTATTTTTGAAACATGTAAATGGAACTCCCCCCTTTTTTTTTTAAAGACTGTGTTTTTTTATTTGACAGAGAGAGAGAGATAACAAGTAGGCAGAGCAACAGGCAGAGAGAGAGCTGGAAGCAGGCTCCCCACTGAGCAGAAAGCCCGATTTGGGGCTTGATCCCAGGACCCTGAGATCCTGACCTAAGCCAAAAGTAAAGGCTTAACCCACGGAGCCACCCAGGTGCCCCATAAATGGAACTTTTAAGTAGGCCATTAAGTATAGTATCTGGCATACAGAGAAAATTTCTTCACCTCTTATGACCTCTTCCTCTATTAGTCCTTTCCACTGTTTTTTATTATTATTATCTTTGGGTCCCCTGACAACAAGGCCTGGTTACTTGGGTACAAATAGTTTACATGGGAGCTGATCCCTGGGAAGCAGGAATGAAGGATGAGAAAAGTGAGACAGAGAAGGCTGAAATGTCAACGTTGTGTATTACTGAGATCACTATTATGGGCAACAGGGCCTGGATTCTGCCAGAACCTTTCACTGTTCTCAAGAAGCATGGAGAAAGCTGCCTCAAACTACCTTCTTGAAGGAAGAAAAGCTAAAAATATAATCATAAGCTCTCATTTCCCATCGGTTGAGAGTTGCTCATCATCAAAATTTCGAGGCTGGTTTATTAGCCCACAGGATTTGTGGGCTCTGGGCATGTCTGAGAAATCCCTTGGGTAGAAAGTGGGAAAACAAGAGTTATTCCCTTGATGATCAGCTCAATGTAGCATTGTCAGCTAAGTAAGGTAAGTCTGAGCTTAAACAGGCCTGTCCACTGCAACTGCAACCAGAGGTGGGTCAAAGGCATGTGACTCCAGGTACCAGCGGTATCTACTACACTTGGAATAATCATGTTTTGGGAGCATGTGTTTTCCTTTGACAGTGAGATTTTTCTTACCTATAGATGATTATACAGAACATACCCATAGAGTTTAAAGAATAATTATAAAGAAATACCCCATATAACTAACACCCCCATCAAGAAATAGAATATTACCTATACCTTGAAGGCAGCCCTTGTGTTCCCCATAGCACCACATGCTTTATCCTCCCAAGAAAAGCATTCTCTTCAGTTTTTTCTCTTTGCTTTTCCTGCTGCCTTCTCCAGCTTGGATTCTACGGTTCATCACTTCAGCCAATCCTGTAGCCATTGCTGACTATACTTCCTAGTTGCTACTCTTCTCCTCCCTCCAGTATACTTTCATAGCACATGTCTGGCAAAACAACCTGGGATGAATCTTACTGTCTTTTCAATCCTACCTCCCCCTATTTAAAGAGAAACTTGAATGTCTCACTTGGTTCTGTATTGGCTTTCTATTTCTGACTCAAGCCACCTCTCAGGCTCCTTTGTTGGCTTACTTTACTCTGGACATCAAATGTAGGAATTCCTTAGGGTTCCGTCCTAAGTCCTTTTCTCTTCTAATTCTAGATACACTCCCTTGGTGATCTCTACTTTTAAGACTTCAGTTATTATGTGTTACTGTATATGCTGATAACTCTGGTATCCATATTCTAAGCCTAAACCTCTTCCCTGACTCATATGGCAAGTCTTCTTGGTGGTCTTGCTAGCCTCTCAAACCTGGTGTATCCAAAATTGAATGTGCCATCCCCTGAACCCTAAAACAGTCCACACGAGTAATTTACACCACCATCCACCCAGTTTGTCAAGCTAGAAGTTTGGGTAATCTATTGGAGTTCTCTGTATCTCTCCCTTCCATGTCCAATCAGTTTCCAAGACCTGCTGTTTCTCCATGTCAGTACCTCTTTAATCTGTTCACTTACTACCGTTCCCTCCCCCACTGCCCTAGGTGACATCATCATTCTCTCTACCTGGACTACTGACTCAGTCCCCAGTGTTACTACTCTCTCACCCATTCTCTACTCTTTCACCAGAGTAATCTCTCCGAAACCCAAATATAGTCACATCACTAGAATGCTCCAGTAGCTTTCAATTGCCTCTGTCAAATTCCCTCTTGCCTCTAGTCTTTACTTATGCCATTTCTCCTGCCTAGAATACTTTCCACCCCCCAACCTGTTTGCTTATGTACACTTACTTATTCTTCAAGTCTCATCTTCACAGTTCTTTTTTTACAGAAAGCTTTCCCTGACACCCACCAGCTATACCATTCCAGAATTGGTTATGGTTCTTCCATAGCATTCTATATCCTAGTATTTGTCATATAGTTATTTCAATAATTGTCTTACTTTCTTGAGTTCAGGAAGTGTGTTTATCTTGGTCAAGACCGTATCCCTAGCATCTAGCATACAACAGGGCACACATTATTTGTTGAATTAGTGTATTGACAAATGAATGATACCAATGCCTATCAAATGCTCTTTTTTAATTAAAAAAAACTTTTAAAGGACTTTTTAAAGACAAGTTTCAGATTTACAACAAAATTGAGAGTGAGGCACAGGGTTTCCCCATGTATTCCCTGCCCCCACACAGGCATGGCTTTCCCCATTACCAATATCACTTACCAGAATTGTACACTTTTGACCCAGGATGTATCTACACTGATCTATCATAACTGTCCAAAGTTTATAATATGTCTTAGGGTTCACTCTATGGTTACAGTGTCTATGGGTTTGGAAAAATTTATAATGACATGCATCCATCATTATCATATAGAATATTTTCACTGCCCTAAAAATCCCCTGCATTCTCCCTATGCATCTCTCTTCCCTAAGTCCCAACCACTTTCTGCTGAACCCTTGGCAACCACTGATCTTTTTTCCGTCTCCATGGTTTTGCTTTTTCTAGGATATCATGTAGCTGGACTCAGACAGTATGTAGCATTTTCAGATTGGCTTCTTTCACTTAGTAATAAGCATTTGAGTTTCCTCCATGCTCTTCATGGCTTGATAGCTCATTACTTTTTTGTGCCAGATAATATTTTATTGTCGGGCTTTAACAATTTACTTATCCATTAACTTACTGAAGGACATCTTGGCTGCTTCCTAGTTTTGGCAATTGCAAATAAATCTGCTATAAACATCCATATGCAGGCTTTTGTGTGGACATGAGTTTTCAACTCCCCTGGGTAAATACCAAAGATTGTGATTGCTGGATCATATGGTAAGAGTATGTTTTCTTTTGTAAAAACAAAACAAAACAAAACAAAACAAAACCAAAAAACCCACCAAAACTGAACTCCTCCACTCCCACCAAACTATCTTCCGAACTACTTGTACCATTTTGTATTCTCATCGGTAATGAAAGAGAGCTCCTATTGCCTCACACTCTCTCACCAGCATTTGGGGGGATGGTCAGTGTTCTAGATTTTGGCCCCTCTTCATAGGTTTGTAAATGGTATCTCATTGTTCTTTGTTGTTGTTGTTTGTTTTTGTTTTACTTTTTTCATTGTCTTAATCTTCATTTCCCCATGACAAAAGATGTGGAGCATCTTTTCATATGCTTATGTGCCATCTCTGTATCTTTGGTGACCCAACTGTTCAGGGCTTTGGGCCATTTTTAATCAGGTTGTTTGTATTGTTATTATTGAGTTTAAGAGTTATTTATTTTGTGTAACTGTTCCTTATCAGATGTGTCTTTTGCAAATATTTTCTCCTAATCTGTGACTTGTCTTCTAATTCTCTTGAAAAAATATTCTCCTTCCATATATAAAATTAGATCCTACAGTTGGAGAAGGAACCTCACCACTAACTGAGAGTGTATTGGGAAATAGCTTCCCATCTTCCTGATAGTGACAACTCCCACTGGCTCTGACTTTGTGCTTTATCTGGTTTCCAACTTGTTCATTAATTAAATTTTAGTCAGCTAAAATGGCATTATCATAGCCTTTTTCTGCTAGTCTGTGATTTTTCTTTGGGAGACCCTTCTACCTTTGTAGAAGTGTGCTAACGGTTTCAAGGCTCAAAGCAGGCTCCAGTGTGGTATATAACACTGTCATCCCTAGAACTGGGAACAGTAATTTGATTTTAGACAATATAAAAATGATTAACTCTATTGAGGTACACTTAAGGGTGTCTCAATAATTAAATATATGGGACTTAATGTTTATAAGAATAAAAACATCTGATATCTAGTTGTCCCTTGTTTTTGTATTTTTACTACTAAGATGAGAAAGTGTTCTCTAAGGTGAAGCCAAAATATTTTAGGCTTAATTCTCTTTATGCAGGTATTACTAAATGCTTTTCAAATGACAGTAGAACACTCTTTAATACTTATAGGAAGTACTTCATACAATCTCTTCATTTCTACTATAAAGGCTTTACAAGTTTCCATCCTATGCTAGGTACATGGTATACCTATTTCTGAGTAAGCCTTTAAAACACTATTAATAAGAAATCTTTTTCTCCTTGGAGGAAGCCTTAAAAAGATTAGAGAAATAATTCAACAATATATATTTCCTTTATTAGCTACTATAAGTCTGTCAGCAAATATTTATCTAAAAAAGGGGTTAGGGCACCTGGGTGGCTCAGTGGGTTAAAGCCTCTGCCTTTGGCTCAGGTCATGATCCCAGGGTCCTGGGATCAAGCCCCACATCGGGCTCTCTGCTCCACAGGGAGCCTGCTTCCTCCTCTCTCTCTGCCTTGCCTCTCTGCCTACTTGTGATCTCTGCCTGTCAAATAAATAAATAAAATCTTTGACAAAATAAAATAAAAAAGGGGTTAGTAAATTACATTTCTTATGCCAAATTTGGCTCACCAACCATTTTTATAAATAAAGATTTTTAAAACACGAGTACACTCATTCATTTATGTGCCATCGATGAATGCCTGTGCACTTCAGTAGCAGAGCTGATCTTCTCACCTTCAAAACTAAACATACTATTTGGCTCTTCACAGAAAAAAAACACCTAAAACCTTCCCAAAGTAATTCATATCATTAATTAACCCAATTCTTACTGAAATAGCACATGCTATAAACTAATAACTTACTTTATATGAAGTAAGGATTTTTTACTGGCCCCACCAAATTATATCTTCCAAGCTTCAGAAGGCATCTACTAATTGCAACATGCTATGATTTGGTGAATAAATTCCTATTCTCACTAGTATAGTTTGAGCAACAAGGCACTAGAAATAGAAAGATAAAAGCTTTTGTCTTGAGTCCTTTCTTATTCAGTTTCCCCAACTACAGAAAATAATAATCCTCACTCTTCAGGGATATTTTTAAGATCAAAGTAGATAATATGCACTTATAAAGAATTTTATTGCTTATGATCATTTGGCTTTCAATGTTTTGTTTTCTCCATTTCTAGCCTCACTGACTGTAGTCATAACTTGTTTTAGTTGCTATTCATGTGTCAGTCTGGCCAACCTTATCATTCATTTAGTTACTGTGCCACTGCCAATTTATTCCTTGAGTGTACATGTTTAGTATGGGTTATTACTGTCCTCATCTTTTCTGCCAACTCATTTATTTCAATCCACTTGCACTCACTGCCTTTCTCACACCAGCTTTTACTATAATGCCTCAGATTTATTCACATGTGAAAAATACATACTGGTTTAGGGGCATGCTTAAGTGGGACACTGGCTAAGTGGAGAGGTCAGTGATATCCATTTTGATGAGTTCTAACAAGGCTGTTAACTGTGCTTCCTTTTATTTTCATAGCAATGTCCATATTGTCTAGTCCAGCAGCTCTTAGTATTTTTTTAAAGCATATAACACTGGGTTCAAGTGAAATAAAGAAAAAAACCTACCATAATAACCAATCATGAAAAGGAAGAGAGCAGGGGACAAGTTAAACTGTAGGTGAGAGGTAAATGAAGGTATGAGGACATAATAGAGAGGCATCTATCACTTTGAGAGAAGAAGGGGAGGATCTCCAGAAGAGAGGATAAAGCCCAGGTTCCTGGGTTGTGTGCTTGGTTGGATGAAGTCCAAGTCAATATTCATTTCAATTATTTCATGCTGAAGTGAACAATAGGGTCCCCGTATTCACCACAGCTACTGAACAACGAAAATGCCAGGCAATATTTTTGGAAAGCCAGGTCTGACTGAGAAGGTTGTGGTGTTCCTTAAGAAGAGATTAAATAAAGCATTGCTTAACTAGGTTTTTTAAAAATTAATTTTGAACTGTAGCAGGGCACTGGACTAGAGTGCTTTGTGGTCTTTTCCACATCTACTTTTTAAAAAAAAATATTTATTTATTTGACAGACAGAGATCACAAGTAGGCAGAGAAGCAGGCAGAGAGAGAGGAGGGAGCAGGCTCCCCGCTGAGCAGAGAGCCCGATGTGGGGCTCGATCCTAGGACCCTGGGATCACGACCTGAGCCGACGGCAGAGGCTTTAACCCACTGAGCCACCCAGGGACCCCTCCACATCTACTTTTTATAATTCTGCTGCTGTACTGTCTGTTTGACCTTGTACTGACAGATATGAAACTGGGAGAATAAATAAGGCTCAATAGTTACATTGTGGGAGAAACAGGCCTATCATCTTAATGCCTTTTTTTTTTTTTTGGTCCCCATGGCCCTGTCTTCCAGGGGAAGGGGAAAAAAGGAGGGAAAAAGAGAGAAAAAGATGAAAAAAATCTTACTATATATTTCTTCTTACTGAAATCACTTCCATAGGTACAAATGTAGTACTAAGTATCAAGGGTGATACTATTTAAGACAAAGTCCACACACACAGCTTTCATATAAGATTTGGATGTCATGCAAGAGGACAAAGAAGGGGGACAGAATATTGCTATCGAACTGTACTTGGAAAATACATTACAAAAGTATGAACAATACGACAGAACTGATTCTATAGTCTATGGAGTCCACTGTATCATCTGCATTGCCAAGACCGAGTATATTTAACATAAATGTTTAAAGACAGGCATGGACTTGAGGAAGATATGATTTCAGAGCCATGCCATGTCTGCCTTGTACTTGGTTGTCTTTGGGATAACAACTCAAAGTATTACTCTTCCTATGGGGAAAAAGAAAATAATATGGTACCTATCTCATAAGTCTGTTGTAAGATCAAATGGAACAATGCACAAAGAATATTTAGCAACATGGCTGGTACAGAGCAAGGCATTAATACCTGTTAGCTCTAAGATAAATATTAGGTATGCTGGGGTCAATGCAGAAGCCAGAGGGAATAACTGAAATGAAACAGGTATTATTTTTGAAAAAAGCTATGATATGTCTAGGTATTACTGGAATAGAAGCTGACAGTGAGGCCTTTTGGGACCCTCTAACAGAGTCCAACATGAAGTGACAATGTTGTTTGCCTGATTTACATCAAACCTTTGTTGTTAAAATAGATTTTCCTCAATATGCTCAATATGAAGCATTTATTCACTCAGATAATAGATACAAATCTATGCATTCAAATGTTCCTCAGAGTCAGAGATCAAGATGGAAATCCCCAGAATCATAGAGATTTGTGTCTATAAACTTGCTTATTATATTCTCATTCAAGGAGGTTGGAAGGGATAGTGTCAGCTTTTTAGCCAGAATCTTTTCATTACTTATCCCTGTTGGGGTTGCTGCACGTGCTGTGAGTGACCTCCAGAGATCCTCAAGCTGTATGCGGAGAGCAAATTGAATCTGAAAGCTTTATTAGACAAGTTTGTCTTTCAGCTGGTGAGAGTGGATGTCAGCTGTATTGGAAAAAAAATAAAATTTCTTGTGAAACTGGGTCCTGACCTTGAAAAAAAATCTCATCCAAAGCGCACAATTCAATTCTGTGTTACGTCCTTATTTGTTAAACACAGAGTGTAGGTTCAAAAGAAAAAGGCACATTTTATGTTGAACAAATAAGAATCAGGAAGGAAAATAATAGGGCTTCTCTTTTGATCTTGCTGGACTTAGTGAGCAAAAAGCTTATCACCAAATCATAGGGTCAAAAAAATACTAATATGGAAGAAACAACTTTTTAAATTCATTTTGAGAAGTAAAACTACCTCTTCCACTTATAATCCACAGTAAACATTATAGGGAGTTTATTTATATCTTTTATCCATACATTTATTCAAAAATAAAGAATAACCCTGAGAAGCTGAAGTGACATCAAAGATTGACTAATTTGTTTTATTTAATTCCTGTTTTTTAGTGTTGAAAAACAATGATTTTTTTGAAGTTATGATAATTATCTCAGAAGCAAGAATTGGAGGTATTATAATTTTGACTTTTTATTTTTCTATTGTAGGTCTATATTACAATTTAGGCACTGGTGTAGTTAATGCCAACAGCAATTTTGCTTAAATATTATAATAGGTAGAGTGAATGTCTGTTCAATGAATTCATCATGGATTGGTAAACACTTTGGAAAATGAGAATAAAATACATTTTCTCAAAAAAACATTTGGGATGAGAGAAGTAATAAAGTGAAAACATTTTCAGAGGGAGACAGCATGTTAGACCATTAAGTAGAGGTTCTCAATTTGGATATCAAGACATTGTCAAGAATGTAAGGAACAAGATACAGGCTGAATTTAGCCTGCAAGAGTTGCATCAGAGCCACAGCATATCCCTATTTGATCGATACTGCCATCTTAACAAAACAGGATTTACCTCTGAGAATATGAGGATAAACATATCTGTCAGTTGCTAAACAGAAAATAGGGTTGCGATATGTAAGAATACTGAAGAGCACTAAAATCAGACTCAGCAGATGAAGGTTTGAGTCCTGATTCTGCCACAAACCAGCTGGACAAGCATATAATCAATCTCTCTGGTTTATAATTACATGGGAGGTTGACTTATTTGATACAACTCCAAAATAAATGTACTATGCATCTGGTCAAAATATATTAGCTGGCCATGTACTACACACTAGTCACTGAATAAAAAGTCACATACACAAGAGGGTATACACTGATGAAGAAGATATAAAATAGGATCTTCCTGGAACTTAGAGTCTATTAGGAAACAAAAATATGACATGAATAATTTAGAAATCAAAATAATGATAAGGCTATGAAAGAGAAAAATGTGTTTTCAGATTGTGCAATATGAGGCTCAAGGAAAGAGTTTTGCAGAATAAAAGGTGCAAGTGAGATTTAAAGAACAAGTAAGGGGAGAGATCATCCAGGTGAGAAAGTAGTAGGTGTGGAAACCCTGAGCCAAAACATACATCAGACCATATGTCCAGAAGAAACAGATGTGCTAAAGGAGCTAAAAAAGGAAGAGAGATTAGATTTTGAAGAAAAGGGGTGGGGGGACAGTGAAGCAAGAAGGGTAAGCTGGGAACCATTACATAAGACCTTGTGGGACATGTTAATGATCTGGGGGTTTATCCTAAAAGCAATGGGACACCATTCAAGGATTTTAATAAAATGAGGTTTAAATGTTGCAGTATTATTCTTTGTGGAGCATGTTTCTATGGGGAATGGGCTAGAGAGAGGTAAATGCCATCAGTTACCAGGCAAGGTAAAATTTGATGGTAACAGAAGGGATGAGGATGGTTGAAATAATTTGGAAGATATTTAAGTAACATCAGTAGGACTTGGTGATCAATTGGATAAGAAAACTGGAGAAAGAGGTATCCATTTATGATCACTTACTGGTACTGGCTTGAGTGGGTGGTGTTGCCATTTCCTGAGATAGGGAATACAAGAAAAGAAGATGGGAGAATAAATTCACTAGTTCAATTTTGGACACAGTAGATTTGAAGAGTCGGAAAGCTGACCAAATACAGATGGTGAGTGAGTTGTTGGATAGATGGGTTCTCTTGAATTCACTGTTCAGTACTGTATCCCTCTACCACTCCATCCAAGTTTGTTAAATCCAAGGTTGGTTCTCAGGCCATCTTAATAGACTTACAGGTCACGTGTGACATGTTTTATCAAGTCCTCCTGAATTCACTTCCTTCACTTGGCTTCCAGGTTCTGTCTCAGTTTTCCTTGTATTTCAATGACTACTCATTATGGCATCCCCAACCTCTTACCATTGAGGTCCTCCAGGGCTGTTTGTTCAGATCTTCTCTTTTCTATCTGCATTCACTCCCAGGCTTTCACTGGCATAACTTCATGGCTCAGCTATATGCTAAAAATTACATATTTATATATCTAGAGTGGATCTGTCTCCTAACATCCCAGGCATATATATTTCTACCTATTCTACACCTCCATTTCAATAACTAGAAGGCATATGTAACTTAATTTGTATAAAACAGAGGCATATATATATATATATATATATATATATATATTTTTTTTTTTTTT